>VZQC01001733.1:901418-941078 GCA_009823505.1 Rhizomys pruinosus | reverse complement strand
GGCTTGCTTCTCTCATCTGGTGAGTTTGTCTTGCTGCTGTGATCAACCTTTCGGATCCCAGCGTGTACTGAGACCGGCAGATCTCCTGGAATCCATTCGGGCCTTCAGCACTAGACTGGGACTCCTGAGACATCCAGCCTTGCGGACTGAGTGGTTCCCTGGATTCCTGGCCTCTCCAGTTCGGCGCTACTGTTGAGCTCCGTCACGTGAGCAAATCAATAAATTGTATATAGTTATATATACTCATCCTGTTGCTTCTGTTTCTTTAGAGAACCCTGACTAATGCACTAGTTTTGGCGGTGAGGAAGCTGAGGCACAGAGAAGTTATCTGTCCAGATAGCATAGCTGATTAGTGGCAAAGCTGAGATTCAGGGGCAGGTGGGCCCACTTGACTATCCGTACTCTGCTAAGTGTGATGTGACAGTGTGGAGCATGTGTTATGGCCATATGTTATAGTTTAGTTAACCAGTTCTTTAATTTTACTTTTTTCTGCATTAGACATTGAATCTCAGATGGTGCTCATCCTGGGCAATACTCCACCCTTAGCAATGTCTTCACTGTAGATGCTTAGTTTATTCCCAGTTCTCCAACTCTTACATGCAGTGTTTTTATCCTGATCTCACTTGTATCTGTAATTGTTTTCTTGGGATGAATTTTTTTTTCTTTTTTTTTTGCCTTTTTGAGACAGGTTCTCCCTGTAGCCCCAGCTGTCCTGGAACTTACTACGTAGATCAGGCTGGCCTTGAACTCACAGAGATCCACCTGTCTGCCTCCCAAGTGCTGGGATTAAAGGTGTGTGCCACTGTGCCCCTCTGGGATGAATTTTTATAGACCTCCTTGATTCAAGAATGTGTTGATGCTGGCTTTAGGAAGTAATACAAGGCATATTTTGCTTATTTTATGACAGATTTTAGTGTAATATCAGGATGATTATTTTTAAACTAAATTGAATTTGTATTTATAAATTATGAGAAAACAAAGATAAGTCAGCTGTCATCTGCTCATTAAATGACCTTGTATATGGTGTTTGTGACATATGTATCAGTACCTTTCTCACATTTTCCTGATGAGACTATAATTTGAAAACAACATTCCTTAATAAGTGATTAAAATATAATTCATGGGGGCTGGAGAGATAGCCTAGTGGTTAAGAGCACCAACTGCTCTTGCAGAGGACCAGGGATCAATCCCCAGCACCCACATCTAGGAGAACTCCAAGTTCCAGGGGAATCCGAGACCCTCTTCTGACCTCAGCATTGCACGACATGGTGCACAAACCTACATGCAGACAGTACATTCATACACATACAAAAATAAATAAATAAATAAAAAATATATATATAATTCATAAACTCAAAATAGACATTTTTTTTTCAGGGCCATATAATCTTTAGAAAGGTTTAGTTTTGGGGCTGGTGAGATGGCCTAGTGGTTAAGAGCGCCGACCACTCTTACAGAGGACCCGGGTTCGATCTCCAGCGAGAACCGTCTGAAACTCCAATTCCAGGAGAACTCCAATTCCAGGGGAATCCGACACTCTCTTCTGACCTCCGCGGCATTGCACGACATGGGTGCACAAACTTGCATGCAGACAGTACATTGATACATATACAGAAATAAATAAATGCTGGGCGTGGTGACGCACGCCTTTAATCCTAGCACTTGGGAGGCAGAGGCATGCGGATCTCTGTGAGTTTGAGGCCAGCCTGGTCTACAGAGTTTATTCCAGGACAGCCAGAGCAGCAGGGAGACCCTGTCTCAAAAAGACCAAAAAAAAAGAAAAGTTTAGTTTTACTCTTCACCTCCACAGAGTACAGCAGGGTAGAACAAGTTCCTTATACTTTGGCCAGCACTGCATTCTTTTCTTTGTGATATTTATTTATTTATTTATTTATTTATTTATTTATTTATTTGGTCTTTTTGAGACAGGTTCTCCCTTTAGTCCTAGCTGTCCTGGAGCTTGCTCTGTAGACCAGACTGGCCTTGAACTCACAGAGATCCGCCTGCCTCTGCCTCCCAAGTGCTAGGATTAAAGGCATGTGCCACCATGCCCGGCTGGGATCTTATTAAACTGGTGTTTTGCATATCACAGACCATTGTGCGTTTATTTCTTGGTCAATTGCGTATTCTGGTGGAGGCAGGTACAGTTTTACGTTTTTCCTGTAGTTAGCCAGGCCAAAGGCGATGTGGGCTATGTGCAGCTGCAGTGCTCTGAGATCTTGGTGGCTACTTGGTAGGTGGCCTCATCCTGTGCATCAGTCATTGTGAAGTGTACAGGTTGATTCCAGAAGCTACCTGCAAAAATTGGTCTTGTGACCTCATAATGAATCTCATTAGTCTCCAATGAAAGTGCTTCATGACTTCAACAGATGGCAGTTTGGTTTACAGTGGTGGTTATGTACTCTGCTTTAAATGTTAGTGAGTTGTGTGAAGGCTTGCTGCCAGTGACTAATGAGAAGTGTGGGAGAGCAGCACCTTTGTTCCAGTATTTAAGTATTAAAACACAGTAACGCACTTTGGAGCCTTTGGAGATGAGAGCACTGGTGAAGGGACCTGTGTGCTAAGGTGCCAGTTGTTGGTGCTTTCCATCTCTGTGGAAAAGAAGTCAGTGCCTCCTCAGTGGCTTCGGCTTCATGTTCCACACCCCTTCTGTCCTTACCACATGGACCCTGCTCAGATTATTGCTGCCATTCCCAGGGAGGTGGAACAAACTAGGAGGGAGTCCTATGCAGAGGAGAGATTCAGATCGTGGTATGTTGCTACCTGGAGTTGAGTACAAGCTGCCCAGGGGAGATAGTCATTTGATGTCCTTGTCATTTGAAGGTAGCAGCACGGCCTGCATCGTGGTGCTGGACAGAAGTAGCCACCGCCTCCACACGGCAAACCTGGGTGACTCAGGCTTCCTGGTGGTCCGGGGTGGCGAAGTCGTACATCGATCCGATGAGCAGCAGCATTACTTCAACACTCCATTCCAGCTCTCTATCGCTCCTCCTGAGGCAGAGGGAGTCGTCCTCAGTGACAGGTAATCTTGGGACTCTGCCACCTGCCCCCTTGAGCACAGCTGGGCAGGTGCTTTGCCGTAGGAATGTGTGCTCATCGAGGGGATTGGTGAGTGGACCCTTACAAGGTATCTTCTTCAAACTTGGTATCATAGCCACACCGAATTCCTTTAGTCACGCTATAACATGACAAGACTATGAAAATGCCATTCTAGACTTTGTTTTTTTTCATACCAGCAGCATGTGGTTCACTCGGGGTGCATGTTGACTGCAGGAGAGATGAGCTGTGGTTCATGAATCCCTTGCCAGTGCAAGGTTTGCAAACATTGTTAGATAAGTTTGCAAGACATCTGTTCTGTAAAGAAAACTTCCCAATTCTCAGGCCCTCTTCACATCTGCACCCAGTAGAAGTGAAGTGGCAGGGCTGCTCCCAATGTATGATGGGGTCACTGGCGTATTCTCTTTTTCTCTTGCTGACGTCTCTGCTTTTTTTTTTTTTTTTTGGCTTTTTGAGACAGGGTTTCCCTGTAGCCCCAGCTGGCCTGGAACTCACTCTGGAGACCAGGCTGGCCTGGAACTCACAGAGCTCCGCCTGCCTCTGCCTCCTGAGTGCTGGGATTAAAGGCATGCACCACCATACCTGGCATCTTAGTTCATTTTTAAACTGTCAGGAATCTGCCAAGATAATTGGAACTTTTTTTGTCTTTTCAAGACCGGGTCTCCCTGTAGCCCCAGCTGTCCTTTAACTTACTCTGTAGACCAGGCTGGCCTTGAACTCACAAAGATCCGTCTGCCTCTGCATCCCAAGTGATAGGATTAAAGGTGTGCGCCACCAGGCCCAGCGGAACTTTTTTTATTTCATTTTTAGTTGATCTTTTTCTTAGATGGGAGTAAGGCTAAGATCACAATTTTAAGGCCAGCCTGGGCTAATCTTGCCTTTTTTTTTTTTTAAATGTTTCTGACTCCTAGAGAAAGGGAAGCACTTTGAACTTTCAGATTAGGCCAATTACCATAATTGGAAGAACATGACTAGACATTTATTAATATTCTTTTTTTACCTTTATTTTGTGTGTTTGGTGGGTTCCAGGGAGGTCAGCAGGTTTGGAAACAGATGCCTTTACCCTCAAGTCATCTCAGTGAACCAATTTTGTTATATGCTTGAGTGGGCTGTAGTACACAGTAGTTATCAGACATATTGGAGTGAAGGTGTCACTGGATGCTGACAGCACTTGACAGTTTCTGGAGTCTGGTACTTAATTTTCCTTCATTTGCTGCTGTCTGTTTTGTCTTCTAAATGCTAGATCTCCATGGTAGGTTTTGGGACAGACAAGGCTACAGGCACACTTTGCTGGCAAGGTGGAGGTGGCTTCCCCTGGAGTCCAGGGTCAGCTCGCTAGCATGTGACTGTAGCTTGTGTTTCAGTGCAGTAAAAAGTTTCCAGCAGCACAGTTTGTTCAATCAAAATGGGCAGAACTACAGCTGGCAGAACACCAAGCTCATTGGAGTATTAGCAGAAGATAGACTGTCCAATGGGAGTGAGGCTCTCACAGGCAGGATGGCAAAGGCCACTCTTGGGGAAAGAAAAATCTCAGCACAAACTAGCCTTGCTGCCAACCTGACCATTAATCTACACGTTAGAAACTGGTGCTTTTGCAAAAATAGCAGGCCAAAGTGTTTTGCATATTTCTCTTGATTCTGCAGAAGGAATTGACCCAGTGTCCACCAGTTTGATAATCGTGGGTTTTCTGTTCCTGTTGCTTGTCCTTAGTTGTTACTCTTATCTGTAGAAAGTATGTGGTCTACGAGGAGTGCTGCCTCCTTCCCTCAGGCATGCAAAGGTGAGCCAGGAGATTGCTTGGGGCATTGTGTAAATCCTCATGCAACTGGGGCTTTACTTTGTGTTTTCTTTCCATGTATATCATGCCACTTAACACAGGTTGGGGGTGCGGGGGGGAGGGTTGTCAAGCTGAGGTGCCTTAGCTCTGGGCCCTTCCCTGTCAGTGCTAAGGTAGTAGGGTCTTCTTTTTTATTCTCTAATCACAGATTCACACAGACTGTTAGACATCCCATCCCTCTGCCCTTGCAGGCCTGGAAGCAGTGAAGCTGACCTTAGAAGGGATGGAGATCCAGCCTTAGAGGGCTATGAACTCCTGCATAGAGTTTCTCCCATTGTTATGTCTGTTTTCTTCGGGCTTTGCCAGAAGGGGAAAAAAAAAGAAACCTCCCATCCTTTTTCTTCAAACCTTGTATGCAGTTGGACATGGTGGTACATACCTGTAATCCCAGGACCAGGAGGTGGAGGCAGGAGAATCACGAATTCAAGGCCAGCCTGGGCTATATGTAGTGACCTTCTCCCCAAACAAAACAAGTTGTGCACAAAAAAAAAAGGACTGAGAACTCTCCCATCTCCCTTCTGTCCCTCCTTCAGCCACATACTCTCTAGAAAGGAATTGAGGGCCAGGCGTGGTGGCGCACGCCTTTAATCCTAGCACTTGGAGGCAGAGGCAGGTGGATCTTTGTGAGTTCAAGGCCATCCTGGTCTACAGAGTGAGTTCCAGGACAGCTGGGGCTACAGGGAGACCCTGTCTCGAAAAGACAAAAAAAAAAAAAAAAGGAATTGGGAATGTTTTTTTTAATTTTTTATTAATTTTTATTTATTTCTGTATGTGTATGAATGTACTATCTGCATGCAGGTTTGTGCACCCGTGTCGTGCAATGCCGTGGAGGTCAGAGGACCCGGGTTTGATCCCCAGCACCCACATGGCGGCTGAGAACCGTCTGAAACTCCAATTCCAGCAAATTGATTTTTTTACCCTCAGTTTGGAGGGTTAGTTTGTTAAATGAGTTATCGAACACTTCTTGAAGCTCTACATAGCACACTCAAAAACAGGATAGGAGACAGTCTTTGGTTGGACACCTCTCTCAGATGTCCACAGCGACCATTCCTATAGGAGCCTGACTTCTCCAGGTGCCCAGCATAGTGCCCTGCTATACTTAGCACCCTGAGAGCTGGGTGAGGAGCAGTGGTGCAGATGATGAGAGGCTACTATCTGAGACTGGAGACTCAGGCAGGAGTCATTCCTGCCAGGCTTAGACTACGGCTGTTAGATTTGGCTCAGGAGAGAAACTTCCTCTTCAGCCACATGTGACTAATCAGACTTGGTGTTACTTGTTAGTTGCAATTAAGAGTTTGAAACATTTTGTATTGTTTTCAGCTAATTTTTTCTCAAGGTTTGGCATTTTAGAATGACTTTTACTATTTTTTTTTTTTTATGTGTATGAATGTATTGTCTGCATGTAGGTTGGTGCACCCATGTCGTGCAATGCCATGGAGGTCAGAAGAGGGTGTCGGATTCTCCTGGAACTGGGAATTAAAGATGGTTCTCAGCCACCCATGTGGGTGCTGGGGATCAAACCTGGGTCCTCTGCAAGAGCAGTCGGCGCTCTTAACTGCTAGGCCATCTCTCCAGCCCACTTTGTTGTTTTTTTTTAAAGATTTACTTTTATTCTGTACATTTACATGTTTTGCCTGCATGTGTCTTTGTACCATGTACATGCAGTGCCTAAAAAGACCAGAAGAAAGCATCAGATCCTGTGGAACTGATTGTCAGCTGCCATGTGAGTGCTAGGAATAGAACCTGGGTCCTCTGCAAGAGCACCAAGTGCTCTTTGACTGAGACATTTCTCCAGCATCTTTAAAAAAAAAAATGTTTAAATCCTTACTCTTTTTGTTTGAGACAGGGTCTCCCTGTAGACTACAATGGCCTTGAACTCCCAGAAATCCACCGTGTCTGACTCTACTTATTTTATGGGGTGAGGCACATGACACAGTGCAAGTGTGAAGGCCAAAGGACAACTTAGGGCTCTCTCTCTCTCTCTCTCTCTCTCTCTCTCTCTCTTTCCACCATGTGTGTCCTTTGGATCAAACTCATTAAGTTTGGTGGCATGTTTTTTTGGTCTTTCTGAGACAGGGTCTCCCTTGAGTTCCAGCTGGACTGGAGCTTACTGTGTAGACCAGGGTGGCCTTGAACTGGCAGAGATCTGCCTGCCTCTGCCTCTGAGTGCTGGGATTAAAGGCATGCACCCACATACCCGGCTCCAACTTTTTTTATTTGACTGCATTTAAAAAATCTTCAGTATTGGGCTGGAGAGATGGCCTAGCGGTTAAGAGCACCTACTGCTCTTGCAGAAGACCCAGGTTCAATCCCCAGCACTCACATGCGGCTGAGAACCATCTTTAACTCCAGCCCAGTTCCAGGGGAACCCGACACCCTCTTCTGACCTCCACGACATTGCACGGGTGCACAGACCTGCATGCAGACAGTGCATTCATACACATAAAAAATAAATAAATAAATTGAAAAAAAAATCTTCAGTATGCTGTAAAACATTGCTGGAAGGACTGCTGAACCATATCTACTGGGCTTCTGTAACTTGACCCCTTCCCATCCTTGTCACAGCCCAGATGCTGCTGATAGCACGTCTTTTGATGTCCAGTTAGGAGACATCATCCTGACGGCGACAGATGGACTCTTTGACAATATGCCTGATTATATGATCCTTCAGGAGCTGAAAAAACTGAAGGTAATGAATTCAAGTGTGGCTGGTGAGTCCTGGGTGTCCTGGAAGATGTGTCTCTGGATTTTATTGCTTCTGTTACATTATGCCTTTGTTGGTTTGGAAAGGAGTGTTTTGTGAACTTTAAGAAAACAATGGAGGGGGCTGGAGAGATAGCGTAGCGGTTAAGAGCGCTGACTGCTCTTGCAGAGGACCCGGGTTTGATCCCCAGCACCCACATGGCAGATGAAAACCGTCTGTAACTCCAATTCCAGGAGAACTCCAGTTCCAGGGGAATCCGAGACCCTCTTCTGACCTCCGCAGCATTGCACCACACGGGTGCACAAACCTACATGCAGACAGTACATTCATACACATACAAAAATAAATTTAAAAAAAATTAAAAAAAAAAGAAAAGAAAACAAAACAATGGAGGCCAGGCATAGTGGCGCACGCCTTTAATCCCAGCACTCCGGAGGCAGAGGCAGGTGGAGCTCTGAGTTCAAGGCCAGCCTGCTCTACATAGTGAGTTCCAGGATAGCCGGGGCTACAAGGAGACACTGTCTCAAAAAGGCCAAAGGAGGGGCTGGAGAGATAGCCTAGCGGTTAAGAGCGCTGACCGCTCTTACAGAGGACGCCGGTTCGATCCCCAGCACCCACATGGCGGCTAAGAACCGTCTGAAACTCCAATTCCAGGAGAACTCCAGTTCCAGGGGAATCCGATACCCTCTTCTGAACTCCACGGCGTTGCACGACACGGTGCACAAACTTGCATGCAGACAGTACATTCATACACATCAGGAAAATAAATAAAATTAATAAAAAAAAAAAAAACTTTAAAAAAGAAATAAAACGGTCTCAAAAGGAAAAAAAAAAAGAAAAGAATGGGTATACTATTCCAGGAAGTTATAGAAATATTCACAAGAGAACTGGAAGGAAAAAGAAGCTTCTCACTCAAGTGCTTCCTTCACAGGGTGGTAAAAATAGGAAAGGTCCAGGACGTTGTATTTTTCTTTCTTTTTTTAATTATTATTTTATGTGTATGAATGTACTGTCTGCATGTAGGTTTGTGCACCCGTGTTGTGTAGTACCAAGGAGGTCAGAAGAGGGCATCAGATTCCCCTGGAATTGGAGTTAAGATGGTTCTTAGCTACCATGTGGGTGCTAGGAATCAAACCCGGGTCCTCTGCAAGAGCAGTCAGTGCTCTTAACTGCTGAAACATCTCTCCAGCCCCGTTTTTCTTTTTTAAAAATATTTTTTATGTGTAGAGTGTGTTTTGCCTGTACGTATATAAGTGCATACATGCATGCAGTGCCCATGGAGGTCAGAAGAGATCCCCCTGGAACTGGAGTTACAGTTGTTAGCCACTGTTCTAGTTTGCTTCTCCATTACTGTGACAAAACACTCTGAGCAGTAACAACTCAGGGAGGAAAGGGTTTCTTTGTCTTACATATCCTGGGTCACACTTGGGGAGCTCAAGGTAGGAACTCAGGGCAGGAACCTGGAAGCAGGAGCTGAATGAAACACAGGCCATGGAGAAACGCTGCTTACTGGCTTGCTCTCCAATGCTCAGCCTGCTTTCTTTTTTTTTTCGAGACAGGGTCTCCCTGTAGCCCCAGCTGGCCTGGAACTCACTCTGTAGACCAGGCTGGCCTTGAACTCAAAAAGATCCGCATGCCTCTGCCTCCTGAGTGCTAGGATTAAAGGCGTGCCGGGCCACCACGTCCTGCTCAGTCTGCTTTCTTATACAATACTTAACAGGGGGGGGGGGGCATTGTGGCACCACTCACAGTGGGCTGGCCCCTCCCACATCACTCAACAATCAAAATATTCCACAGACATGGCCACAAGCCAGTCCAATAGAGGTAATGACACTAAAGCTATCCAGCGGCATAACCACCATATGGATATGGGTGCTGGGAACCAAATCCAGATCCTCTGCAAGGGCAACTAGTGTTCTTAGCTGCTAAGCCCCTCTTTATGTTTTAATAGTGTTGGCTCTTATCTTTTTTTCCTTTTACTCTTTGGGTCTTTTTTTTATTATTATTAATTTTATTTATTTCTGTATGTGTATGAATGTACTGTCTGCATGCAAGTCTGTGCACCCGTGTCGTGCAGTGCCACGGAGGTCAGAAGAGGGTCTCAGATTCCCTTGGAACTGGAGTTCTCCTGGAATTGGAGTTTCAGATGGTTCTCGGCCGCCATGTGGGTGCTGGGGATCGAACCCGGGTCCTCGTCGGCGCTCTTAGCCACTAGGCCATCTCTCCAGTCCCACTCTTTGGGTCTGTTTAAGACAGGGTCTCCCTGTGACCCCAGCTAGCCTGGAACTCACTCCGTAGACCAGGCTGGCCTTGAACTCACACAGAGATCCACCTGCCTCTTTTACTCTTAGCCACACACCCAGCAGGTGTGCTAAGACAGGAATTAGTTATACCAGAGCAGCCTGAGCAGTGACATAGTTCAGCTTATCCTGTTGGTAGCTTAGGTGGAAGGCAGGCTTTCCATATTCTCTTAGGTCTGTGAAAGTACTGGCTGTAAGAAACTAACCTTTTTTTTTTTTTTGAGACAGGGTCTCCCTATAACCCCAGCTGGCCTAGAACTCACTGTGTAGACCAGGCCGGCCTTGAACTCACAGAGATACACCTGCCTCTGCCTCCGGAGTGTTGGGATTAAAGGCGTGCACCACTGTGCCCGGACTCCATTTTCTTAAAGTACTATGCCTGGCTTATAAGACGGTTCTTAGCTGCCATGTGGGTGCTGGGAGTCGAACCCGGGTCCTCTGCAAGAGCGATTGGTGCTCTTAACTGCTGAGCCATCTCTCCAGCCCTGGAACTCGCCTTTTAACCCTTTCTAACTTTTCATCATTCTGTCTTGGTGTGTTTTTTTCAACAGTCCATAGTATCCCTGTCTAGGAAATGGGAAGTAGAAAAGGTTTTGTCCTATAGGATTGCAGGGAAGATGAACCAAGACAGTGAGAAGAAGAGAATCTTGGGGCTGGAGAGATGGCCTAGTGGTTAGGAGCGCTGATTGCTCTTGCAGAGGACCCGGGTTCGATCCCCAGCACCCACATGGCAGCTGAGAACAGTCTTTGGCTCCAGCTCTAGGAAAATCCAACACCCTCTTCTGACCTCTGCGGCATTGCACTACACAGGTGCACAGACCTGCATGCAGATGGTACATTCATACACATAAAAAATAAATTGCTAGGCTAGATAGCCTCGCAGTTAAGAGTGCCGACTGCTCTTGCAGAGGACCCGGGTTCGATCCCCAGCACCCACATGACGGCTGAAAACCGTCTTTAACTCCAGTTCCAGGGGAATCCGACACCCTCTTCTGACCTCCGCGGCGTTGCATGACACAGGTGCACAAACCTGCATGCAGACTGTACATTCATACACATACGAAAATAAATAAATTTTTAAGTTAAAAAAAATAAAAAAATTTTTTTTAAAAAAAGAAGAGAATCTTATGCTGTGCCTGGTCTGTGGTGTTCAATGCCTACCAGGTTACTCACATGTAGCTCACATTGACCCATGCTGACAATGCAGAAAACACCCAGGCTTTACCCTTCTGTGGCTTAGAGTCTAGTGAAGGTGATAGATGAATATAGGATAGAGTGTTGATAGCATATTAAGAAAAAAAAAAAAAATTAAAAAAAAAGAAAAGGAATAGAGGGGACTGCTGCCTTAGATTGATCAGGGAAGGCCTCTTTAAAGAGAACAGATGTTGATATTTAGACTGAGAAGTAGAGTCTTTGTCAGATCAGATCTGTGGTGGACCTTGCCTACCTACTCCCTTGTAGATGTGGAAGTAGAAGCAACCAGGACAGAGCATGGCTCAAGAACCATAGCTAAAGGAGAATCTTCTGTGGTGATATAAAGCCCTAAAGGCATTCTCAACAGGATGGTTGACACCAAGATGCCTATTACTTGGAGACCAAATATAGCTGGCCAGGATGTATTCCCAACCTGGAGGACTTTTACTCGCTGTGAACATGGTCAGAACTCACCTTTTCAGACCATCACGTGTTAGCAAGAATACCCTAAGATTTTCAAATGGGGAAACTAAAAATGAAAATCCAAACTTAGTGTCCAGGGCCATGCAAACAGGATTTTCTAATTGGGGTGCACAGGAGCACTGATGAGCTTGTGCCAAACTATACCATTTTAATATCTTCTCTAACTAGAAGAAAAATTCAGTGGAAAAATATGCTCAGGCAAATGTTCCAGTCTTAAGCAGTATATACATGAAGTACACTTACATACAGGACACCCATGCCACATTGTGCTAAAAATAACTCTGTCCTTTGATTATAGAATTCAAATTATGAGAGTATACAACAGACTGCGAGAAGCATTGCTGAGCAAGCTCATGAGCTGGCCTATGACCCAAATTATATGTCACCTTTTGCACAGTTTGCATGTGACAACGGATTGAATGTGAGAGGTAAGCATTCTTTGAAAGGTCAGAAGGACTGGTTGGAAGCTTTTGGGCTCTGGGTTTGTAAATGTGTGGGTGTTCTTCCTCTTCAGCCATCAGCTGAGTCAAGAGGGCAACAGTGCGTGTCATCATGCTTTCCTGCTGAGGATGCTTTTCAAAACTTGACTGGCTATCGAAGCGAGTGGAATCTGAAGCCCCTTACTGCCACCACTGCAGTGCTTAGGCTAGAGGGCCTGCAAATTCCTAACCGTTTAACATTTTGCTCTTCACAGGCTGACATTTTGCTAGTCCGGTCCTCTGGCTTTGTGTGGGACTCGATGGCAGTGTTTGCCTGCCAGATTGCCAGAGAAGATTTTGAAAAGGGCAAACTCTGGGAGTCTATATACTTGATGATGTAACTAGGGAAGTAGGCCAGTTCCAGCTGGATGACATGTTGGTGCTGGCATGTCAGAACTGTGGAATTTTATGTAAGCTTTTGCTAGTGTTAACATTATGACACGCAAAGCATGTCTGACACTCCAGGGCATCTTCAAGTAGAGAAAAGCCTAATCTGTGGCTGCTTGGCAGATTAGAATACAAGGCTATTCCAAGTTTCAAAACATTGGGTTTGTCCAAATGAGAATTATGGTAGAACCATGAAACCACTCGAGCTAAAGCTGCCCCAGCAGACTCACTGCTAATGATGTCAACAGAGCCTGTGAGGTGACTGTCTTCAAAGAGCTCCTGTTGTAATGGAGGAGTGCTGTTTTTTGTGGGGTTTGGGGTTTTTTGGGGGGGGGTTGGTTGTTGTTGGGTTTTTTTGCTATGTAGACCAGGGTGACCTTGAACTCACAGAGATCTGCTTGCCTCTGCCTCCCAAGTACTGGGATTAAAGGTGTGCACCACCATACTTAAGCTTGGATTTATTATTATTTTTTTATTAATTTTTATTTATTTCTGTATGTGTACAAATGTCTGCATGCAAATCTGTGCACCCGTGTCGTGCAGTGCCGCAGAGGTCAGAAGTGGGTGTCGGATTCCCTTGGAGCTGGAGTTCTCCTGGAATTGATGTTTTCATTTGCATTTTAGGTGGAAAGCCAGATGATATAACTGTCCTCCTTTCAATAGTGGCTGAGTACACAGACTGACTGGCCATGTTGTCAACTCCTGCCTTTCCCCTTGTTGCCCCACTTTTCCCTGCCATGTGTGCTGATCCTGCTGGCAGGACCACATTTCTTTGCCACTGATCTCAGTGGCCAGTGACCTTACACTCTGGCCCGTGTGTTTGAGACCTGTTGAGATTCTTGTTGAGAACCACTACTGTCATCCACTAGTCCGGACCTGCTGGAGACAGCCAAGGCAAAGCAAGATTTGAAGATCAGCTTTCACCTCTCTCAGAGGGTTTCAAAGGCTACTACTTTTCAAAAGCAGTTGAAGCATTGAAAATGAGTAATGTTGGCAAAGTGAATTCAAAATTGCAGTGTGTTAAAGGGATGTTACAAGTTTAACATAGTATATAATGATACATCTAGAAAACATACATTGACCATCACAAGAAATGCTACCTATGTCTCCATAGCAGTCTTTGCTAGGACTGGGTGTGGCTTTGTGTTTTCATTATAAACTCCTGTTTTCTAGGAGCTTACAATCCTGCTCCAAGACTATGCTTTGGGTTATGAGATCTTGACCCCAAGCAGCTTTTATTTTTTTGTAACAATTTGGAAGAAAATTTTAGTTCTATGGTTGCAAATATTTTGTGCTTTTAAAAAGATGCTTAATTGTGCTCCTGTGATTGAAAGTTTGGCAGTTTTTTTTTTTTTTTTTTTTTTTTTTTTTTTTTTTTTTTATTCATCCAGGTCACAGGCTAGAGGGTCTCATCTACAGGAGGACTAGGGAGGAAGACTCCTTACCAAAATTAATGGAAATGGTACACAAGATTGTGAAACTCCTCAAAGCCTAGGAATTGAATGCTGTGACTTAAAGTCTCTTCTCACAGTCTGTGAGGGTCACCCCGTGCTGGGACCTCCAGTCCCTGGGTCTGTTGGGTTGAGAATATACAGCTATATATAGCTTGGAATGAGGTTAGCATGAGGACAGCCTCGCTCCTTCCCTCAGGAGCCTCACCCTCTTAGAGCATGCACCGCATTCACTGTGTCTGTCCATAAGGTGACTGTGCGGTGGCTGCAGCAGCATGGAGCCCACAGGAAAACTAGTGGTGACCTGACATTCGCAGTTACCCCAGGAGAAGTGTGGGGGTCTTGAATCCAGCTTAATGTTTACAGTTTCCAAATAGCCATTTGCAGTGGATAGTTTCCTTCTCAAACTACCCTATATTCGGTTTCCCATTACCTGCAGGCTCAAACTTAATTTTTAAGGTTTATGTACAATTGACTGCTGTAAAGATAAATATTTTTGGGTCAGTTTTTTTCCTTCATTAAGTTGGTGGTAGAAAACTATATACTTAGAAATCCTTAAATTAAAGCCATGTTTTATATATGAGTCAGGTAACGGTATATAGATGCAAATGCAATTAAACCTGCCTAGATCACTTGAGGAGAAACAAAAAGCCCTTTCTCTACAGGAGATACTGACTCCCTGGTTTATTGCATTGAAACTTGTGTTTGAGGTTACCTCACCTTGTTTTAAAAATTTTTTTTGTGAATTTGTATATTTGAGTAACTGTCAAGCTTTTGTTTTATTTAAAATTGTTTAACATGTACCATGTACATGTCATTGCTATATTTCAATGCGTCATGCTTGTAACAGGCATTTCATTTATAATAAGAATGAGTTATTCATTTGTAAGCTATTCAGTAATTTATCTACTATTCCTAAATTGGCATAATATTAGCTGTTGGTTTTGAATCACCTTTAATTACATGTCAGAATGCCTTAACTACCCTAACCTGACAAAACAGTTCTTTGTTGAGGAGATACCGGAGCCAGGTGAGGTATGAAGGGAGACTGTTTCATAAGGAGAAGCAGTCATGCTCTGATTGAACACCGAAGCATGAGGGACAAGTGGTAGGGTATTTATTTTGCACAAACTATTTGCAGTCTCTGTATTTCAAAAAGTAAAGTTGCATCCAGACAGGGTTTGTTAAAGGAACATATTGATGCTAGGACTGGGGACTTCAACTCTTCTATTTGGTTAGTAATTAGTTTTTGGTCAGAGGTATTATAGCCTCATGATCTGGATATATTTAGCATTAATTTTCCAATGCCAACATTTTCCTGGTAAGATCAATGCTGGTCAAGTTACTGGATTTTTGTGTTCTCATTTAACCCATCAAACAATCTTTGTAAAGCTAGACTGGTGATATTTTACACAACTTGTGTAAAATAAAATTAAATATCAACTCACTTTTCTGAGCAATGATTGTTAGAAATCGACAATTCAGCTTTTCATTGATACTAAAAATAGTGGGGCATGAATTGAATTTCACAGTGAAAATGACTTTGGACCTGGCATGTGGACTAGTGACATCATAGAATCCATTTGCTTCTCCCCTGTCCTTTTTGTTATGCACTTAATTTTATGACTGTCAGGGGTTAGGTGGAGTCAGAGGCTCTGTTAGACCCAAGTCTATACCCAGGCTTCCAGGGTAGGCTGAGCTCCACCACTTGGTGCATCTGATTTGGAACCTGGCGTTGTGCGTTCATTATATTTTAAATCAAGCAGTGTAAGCACACACCCTTGCCTCATGGAGTGGACTTTTAGTATAACAAAAGAGAAATTTTGGGTTTTTAATTTACAAATGGCAAATTATTTATCCCTCTCTGGATGCACCAAAGACCAGTAAAGTTTATAGTTTTTCCATCTATATTTATAGAGCAATACTGTATTATAAAAAAAAAATCAATATTTTTATCACATGCTTGAAATTTTTATTTTGTTCTGTTTTGAAATGTGCACTCTAAACATATCGGAACCTTGTTTCTTCCTATGAACTTAAGCTGCCTGCGCACAAACAAAAAATAAAACTACCAAATGGAGATGAAGTATAGCTAGAGTCCCTAGGCTCTGAAAAACCTGAAGAAATGTGGATGAAAATAAGCTGTTTGCCCCAAGTTACTGTGTGCCCTTGACTTGGTTGATAGGCTACTAGCTCAAAGAAGAATCCATTCCAGGTGTGCATGTCTGGGTCAGGCTGTGACTGGAGTAGAAACTGGGTGTGAGCTTTGCAAGGCAAGAGAGTGTCCATTCTTGCTGCCGCCCTTGTTCTAGATAGGGCGGCCAGCAGATGGGAAACACCCATAGTGCCACCAGCTGACTGCACCAGAGGGCGAAGGGAAGGATAGGAGAGTCAGTCCTGGTGTAGTAGGATGGCGAGAACTGTAAATGTTTGTAGTTTTGGGTAAGTTCATGGTTCCTTGTCACCTTATACCAGCTATCTTTGATACAGTTAAAACATTCAGTTTCTTTGAAGATTTAAGTCATGTTTTTAAATTTAAAAATTTTTACATTACCAAAAAACAATTGCTTATAAAACAAAATATGAACCAGAAAACATTTGGATTCTATTTGTTTGAAAAACTAAATTTGTTGCAAATTTGAACTTCTCAACTAAAAACATTGTCCCTGTCAAAATTTAACTGCTAGCAGGTAGTTTGTGGCAAAGATGACTAAGTAATGAAGCAAATTTGAATCTTGTATACTAATGAGCTGCTTTTTCTGTTGAGACTATCATTGTTTGTCTTAAAGAGGCAGTTACCTGAATGGGATGTCTGAAGTATAACTTAGGAATAGTTCTGTAAATACAAGTAAATTGTAAAAATATTTAATAAATAGAGTATTTATACTAATCTGTGTCCTCCTTTTGGTTTGAACAGTCATGGACTAAGACATCAGCCCTTGGTTTTGAGTTTGTTGGTCTCTTTTCGAGTCCTCATTCCAAGCCTCTTAATCAATCTAGCAGTGAGCCAGAACTTAAAGCTATCGTTTTCTGGGGCTGGAGAGATGGCCTAGCGGTTAAGAGCGCCGACCGCTCTTACAGAGGACCCGGGTTCGATCCCCAGCACCCACATGGTGGCTAAGAACCGTCTGTAATTCCAATTCCAGAACTCCAGTTCCAGGGGAATCCAACACCCTCTTCTGACCTCCGTGGCATTGCACAACACGGGTGCACAAACTTGCATGCAGACAGTACATTCATACACATACAGAAATTAAAAAACAAAAATTTGTTTTAAGCTGTCATTTTCTGTACTTTATAATTTTACCTAGCATAGCTCTTTCTCAACAGCTGGTTAACTTCCTCAAAATTTCATCAAAATGGATTGGCAACTGAATGTAAAAATACAAAGGTTTTTCCAGCTGGGGCTTTGTGCTTTCCAGTGGTAGGGAGTGAACTACCAGAAAGGCTGCTAGGTTGACTGGGCCGAGCTTGTTGGTCCAGCACTTGCCTGGTGTGCACCAAGCCCTGGATTTATTCCCCAGTATAAAAAAAAGTTATAAATTTTGTTTTTAATGATTAAGCCTTGCACTCTGCTGGAATTTAAAGACCCAAGTGCTTCTAGTCACTGTCTTCTCCAGACCAGTGCTGCACCCAGACCCTACTGACCCCAAGATACTTCCCCAACATTGTTGATGAGTGAACCCAGGCTCTATCCTCAGCTGGCAGACCTACAGAGTTGCTTTTAGCCATTTGTGTTGGTTAAGAATAAATTCTAGCACTCGGGAGGCAGAGGCAGGCGGATCTCTGTGAGTTCAAGGCCAGCCTGGTCTACAGAGTGAGTTCCGGGATAGCTGGGACTTAAAGGGAGACCCCCACCCCCATCTCAAAAAATACTAAATAAATAGATTAGCTGGGCATGGTGGTGCACACCTTTAATCCCAGCACTCAGGAGGCAGAGGCAGGCGGATCTTTGTGAGTTCAAGGCCAACCTGGTCTACAGAGTGAGTTCCGGGACAGCTGGGGCTATAGGGAGACCCTGTCTCAAAAAGACCAAAAAAAAAGTCAGAAATCCAGTTAGTCATCAGTATAAACATAAGACTCATAAATCCTCATCGTACAGCTGAGAAGACAGGGCTGAGATAGGTGGGCATCACAAGTTTCTACAAAAAACTTGTTGAAAACCCAATTTCATTCATGGAGGAACATCTCAAGATGAACTTGGGTTTTTATTGGGTTATTGTGGGCAGCTATGACTCACTGCTAAGCTATAAGAGCCAAATCATTCTGATTTCAGTTAGAACTCTGCTCACAGCTCTGAAGCACATTAATCCACTTAGGCACCTCTTTCAGTTTCTCACAAAGGCTAAAGCACAGTTGCTTGCTGCTTAACATTTCCTTATGTTTTGATGGTTTTCCAAAGACTTAGAATATTACCAAAGGCTCCTTTGCCTGGTTATAATTGACTGTAAACAGGTTTGGAGGAGAGAGGCACACACCATAAGATATTATATAACAATGTTTTTGTGCCAGGGTTTCTAATCTGTTTTTGCAGGTAAGGAGCTAAGGAGCAACAGGCAGGCATTTGTCTCCTACCTCATTCCATCTGAAGCCTAAACTCAAGGGAGGCTGCCGCTCTGTGTCAGATATTACAGACATAATTTGATTTTCTTTCACTACATAAAATTGTATAATATATAAAATTACTCCAAAGTGAAGGATTAAGTTTTTTTTTTTTTAATTCATGACTTTTCCAGTTTTTTTGTTTTTGTCTTTTTGAGACAGGGTCTCCCTGTAGCCCCCAAGTGGCCTGGAACTCGCTATGTAGACTAGGCTGGCCTGGAACTCACAGAGATCCATCTGCCTCCAGAGTGCTGGGATTAAAGGCGTGCACCACCATGCCCAGCATTGAGGGTTACTTTTAGAGTCTGAAAAAACAATGGACAAAAAACCCTGTTGTGTCATTACATGAGAAGATATTGCCTAACTTTGCTACTTTTGAAAACTCTAAACCCAGATATTTATAGTCAGATACAGAGGGTGCCTTAGTACTCATGAGAAGGCAGGGCCCCACCTTCTACATTCCCCTAGCTGCTCAGGTACTCAGCCTTAGACCAGCAAAGGACAGGTTAAGTCTGCAGATAAGTGTCAGAATCTACAACCTCGAATGGGCTCATTCATTCCTGTATAGAAGAAGAACATCACTTGCTGAGTAGCAATAATGGGTTTTAAGCAAATTTTATACAGTTGACAAGCAGCTGTTTCTGCTGTACAGTGAAGCAGAGACTTCCTCTTCAGGGAAGTCTGCTACAGGCTCAATGTGAAACCTGCTGGAGGTGCAGTTGGGCCTGTCATGGGTCCAGGGCCCAGCACAGACAGCTTGGAACATTAGACTGTGGAAATTCTGCCACTCGCATCCTCTTCACTGTCACTTGCCATTGCCAGACTGTCTAAAGGGTGGCTGAGGTGTTCTTGCTGTTCAGAATAAAATGCTCCAGAGAATATGCTTGAAAACTGAAAAAAGGGAAACAAAAAACAAGGGCTAGAGAGATGCTCAGTGGCTAAGAGCACTGGCTGCTCTTGCAGAGGACATAGGTTCAGTTCCCAGCACCCACATGGTAAGTAACAACCATCCATAACTTTAGTTCCTGGGGGATCCAACACCCTCTTCTGACCTCCGCAGGCAATACACTCATACACCCAATTTTTTTTATTTTTGAGACAGGGTCTTCCTTTAGTCCCAGCTGGGCTGGAGCTTGCTATGTAGACCAGGACTGCCTCTGCCTCTGCCTCCAGCCTGGCTTAAAGAAATCGAACTCAGGTCCTCTGCAAAAGCAGTCAGTGGTCTTAACTGCTGAGCCATCTCTCCAGCCCCACAAATATTTTTTTTAAACCTTGCAGTTTGCAGGGCATGGGTGGTCCAAGCCTTTGATCCCAGCACTCAGGAGACAGGCAGGCAGATCTCTGTGAGTTCAAGGCCAGCCTGTTCTACACAGCAAGCTCCAGGCTAGCTTGGGACTAAAGGGAGACCCTGTCTCAAATAGACCAAAAAACCCTTGCAGTTTACTCTGTTAAATGGTCTTAGCGGCAGCCTTCCAACAGAGAGAGTGCTGCCACTGCCTTTGGTGGTGGTGATATGTGTAAATCTAGAACCACTTACCCCCACCCTTAGCAACTGAACACATCTACAATCAGAACCTGTCCTGACCTCATTGGCTGAAGACGGATCTTTGACTCCTCCTGGAGCCACAGAAATGTCTACCAGGGCTGGCAGAAGCAAGGACCTCTGCAGGCAAAAAGGGTGACTTAGTTCTTCCCTTCCTGCTTCTACAGCTGCCCTTCCAGGCTGAAGCCCTCATTCCTCCCCTGTCTGCTTCACAGCCCCTCCTAGGCCCTTCTGCCCTGTTGGAAGAGCCTTAGCCTTTCAGGTCCTCAACCATCTTCATCCACCACTCTCTCTAGCCACTTACCTTCTGTCACAAAGCTGTCTGCAAGCAGTGGCTCCACAGCCACCTATTGCCAGAAGCTTCTGACCCCACTACCTCCCAGAGACTCTTCTTGGTAGCATGAGTAAGTAAAGGAGCTCTGTGCTGCTTGAGCCAGTTTTATCAAAAGACAAGAGATGTGTTGGGGAGAAGATGCCCTCTGCAAGGTGGTATCAACAGCCTCACTCCAGTTGGAAAGTCCACATTAGCTGGGATACTGGCCATGGTTAACTGGATAATACCCTCTGTCAAGGACTAAACCCCAGAAACTGTAGATAAGTTATATCACACAGGTTAGTGAGAGAATCAGGTTGCAACAGCTGGTGTGGCCAGCCAGGGGAGATAAAGACTTGGTCACACTCAGAGGAGGATTAGAAGCCTGAAAATGCAAGAGGGCTCCAGACTCTGAAATAGGAAAAGTTCTCCCCCAATCTCCTGAAAGGAGCACAGTTCTGGCAACACCTTGATGTTTAGCCCTGTAAGAACCATTTCAGCCGGGCATGGCGGCGCACATCTTTAATCCCAGCACTCGGGAGGCAGAGGCAGGCGGGTCTTTGTGAGTTCAAGGCTGGCCTGGTCTACAGAGTGAGTTCCAGGACAGTTGGGGCTACAGGGAGACCCTGACTCAAAAAGACCAAAAAAAAAAAAAAAAAAAGATTTCATACCAAAATGACCTTTAGAACTGGTAGATCAGTACATTTGTGTTTGCCATGAAATCTGTGGTCACCTGTTGAACACCAGCAAGCGTCTTGAACTCTGCTGGAAGCATAGTCTCCATTAACCCAAGCAGCCTCTTCTGTTGAGTGTATTTCACCCCATTTGTAATAGCTCAGCCTCATTTTGGTGTTAGAGACCTGCCTGAATTTGTCTCTGGCTTGGGCTAAGTGCTATTTGCCACCTATACTTGATTCTGCTGTCACTTAGGCTTTACATCTCCAATGGCTGGGAGATTGGAGACATTCCTTTTTTTTTTTTTTTTTTTTATCTTTATGTTGTGGATGAATGTACTGTCTGCATGCAGGTCTGTGCACCCGTGTCGTGCAAGGCCGCGGAGGTCAGAAGAGGGTCTCGGTATTCCCCTGGAACTGGAGTTCTCCTGGAATTGGAGTTACAGACGGTTCTTAGCCGCCATGTGGGTGCTGGGGATCGAAACCCGGGTCCTCTGCAAGAGCGTCGGCGGCACTCCCAACCGGCTGTGAGCGCCATACTCTCCGGGTCCCTCTTTTTTTTCTTTTAATGTGAGCAAGAGACTCATTTATTTATTTATTTTATATGTGTATGAATGTACTGTCTCACATGTAGGTCTGTGCACCCATGTCGTGCAATGCCGCGCAAGTCAGAAGAGGGTGTTGATTCACGCTGGAAGATTAAAATGGTTCTCAGCCACCAGGTGGGTGCTGCAGAGTCAAGACCCGGGTCTCTGCAAGAGCATTCAGCGCTCTTAATCCACACTAGGCCATCTCTCTAGCCCCAATAAAAATATATTTAAAACCGCAGGGCATGGTGGCACATGCCTTCAGTCCCTAGCACTTGGTAGGCAGAGACAGGCGGATCTTTGTGAGTTCAAGGCCAGCCTGGTCTGTCAGATGAGTTCCAGGACAGCTGGGCTATAGGGAGACCCTGTCTCAAAAAGACCAAAAAAAAAAAAAAATTTAAAAAAAAATATATATATATATTTAAAACCAATACTTTTTTTTTTTTTTTTTTGGTATGTGTATGAATGTACTGTCTGCATGCAGGTCGTGCACCAGTGTCGTGCAATGCCGCGGAGGTCAGAGAGGGCTCGAATTCCCCTGGAACTGGAGCTCTCCTGGAAATGGAGTTACAGACGGTTTCTTAGCGCCATGTTGGTGCTGGTGATCGAACCGGGTCCTCTGCAGAGCGTCGGTGCTCTTAAACCGGCTAGGCTATCTCTCCAGCCCCAACCAATACTTTTTTTTAGTAGGTGTACCACAACTTCCTACTAAGATAGGAAGTAGGATGCCCACTTCTCCCTGCCACTCAGGATCAGAGGTCATCAGCTGGTGTAGTGGGACAGGAGAGCTCACCTGCAGGCACTGAAGAATAAGCAAAGCTATGGCAGTGTGCCTGGAAAAGTCACAGAACCAAGCTGAAAATGCAGAGACATCAGTTGAATGAGAATGTCCCCCAGAGGCTCCAAGTATTTGGACATTTTGTCACCAGTTGGTGGCACTATTTTGGAAGGTCTTAGAAGGTGGGGCCTTGTTAGAGGAAGCACATGACTGGAGATGGACTTAGAGAGTTCAAAAAGCCTTGCCAGTCTCCAATCATGCTATCTCTGCTTCCTGTGCCAGATTGAAGATTTGAAGCTATGCTTTCTGCTTCTGCTCCAGCACCTGCCACCATGCCTCCCCACCATAATGGACTCTGGTTGGTTGGTTGGTTGGTTTTGGTCTTTTTGAGACAGGGTCTCCCTGTAGCCCCAGTTATCCTGGAACTCACTATGTAGACCAGGCTGGCCTTGAACTCACAGAGATATGCCTGCTTCTGACCCCCCTCCCCAATGCTGGGACTAAAGGCCTGTGCCACCACACCCAGCTCATAATGGATTTTTTTTTTTTTTTTTTTGGTCTTTTTGAGACAGGGTCTCCCTGTAGCCCCAGCTGTCCTGGAACTCACTCTGTAGACCAGGCTGGTCTTGAACTCACAGAGATCCGCCTGCCTCTGCCTCCCAAGTGCTAGGATTAAAGGTGTTACGCCACCACGCCCGGCCGTCATAATGGATTCTTAATTTCCCCAGAACGAGCAACCATAAAAGTCTATCACAGCTTGGGGCTGGAGAGATGGCTCAAGCAGTTAAGAGCACCGACTGCTCTTGCAGAGGACCCAGGTTCAATTCCCAGCACCCACATGGCAGCTAAGACCACCTGAAGCACAGCTCTCTCTTCACGATAGCAAGGAGCTGGAACCAACCCAAATGCCCCTCAACTGACGAGTGGATAGAGAAAATGTGGTACACCTACACAATGGAGTTCTATGCAGCAGTAAAGAAAGATGACACCATGAGCTTTGCAGGAAAGCTTAGCTGGAGCTAGAGGACATCATGCAAGAAAGGACGCATCAAAGAACTGACTGAAACAGTGAACTTCTGCTCAAAACAGTCAACTTCCACATGGAGAATATTGAGAAAGACTGAGAAAGAGATGAAAAGCATGTTTGGCAGAATGCATGAGCTCTCTAGTGGGGTGGGGGCATAGGGCGGGAAACGGGTCTAGATTTGATAATCTTGTACAAAATATATATTAAAAAATAAATGTAGGGCTGGAGAGATGGCCTAGCGGTTAAGAGCGCCGACCGCTCTTACAGAGGACCCGGGTTCGATCCCCAGCACCCACATGGCGGCCGAGAACCGTCTGAAACTCCAGTTCCAGGGGAATCCGAGAGACCCTCTTCTGACCTCCGCGGCATTGCACGACACGGGTGCACAGACTTGCATGCAGACAGTACACTCATACACATATGGAAATAAAATAAGTAAATAAAAAAAAACATCTTTAACTCCAGTTCCAGGGGATTCCGACACCCTCTTCTGACCTCCGTGGCATTTGCACGACACAGGTGCACAAGCCTTCATGCAGACAGTACATTCATACACATACAAAAATAATAAATTTAAAAAAAATTTTAAAAAGTCTATCACAGCAACAGAAAAGTGACTAATACAGACACCAACATGCAAAACACAATGGCTGTGCACACAAACGATAGGTAGTCAGCAATCACTAGTAGGGAAAACCCCATCTACAAAGAAGATTAATTACATAGGATTCAACTTTTCTGTTTTGAGATTTTGAGGTATAGTCTTATGTAGCCCAAGCTGGCCTCAAACCGTAGCCAAGGGCAACCTTGGACTTAGGATCCTCCTCCTTCCACCTTCTTACGTCCTTAGTACTGGGATTCTAGGCAGGCACCACACCTGGTTTATGCAGTGCTAGGGATCAAACCCAAGGCTTCAGGCATGCACTCTACCAAATGAGCTATGTCCCTAGCTCTCCTGTAGTTCCAGCTGGCCTGGAACTTACTATGCAGACCAGGCTGGCCTTGAATTCACAGAGATCCACCTTCCTCTGCCTCCTGAGTGATAGCATTAAACACCCAGCTCCCCCTAGTAACTTTTTAGAGACAGAGTCTCACTAAATTCCTGGTTGAACTGGAACTCATGATCCTCCAGCAATCAGTCTCACAGTGCTTGGATTACTGTCATGTGCCCCATGCCCATCCAGGAATATTCAGTAATAAATGTTCAAAACTGTATGAAGAAGCTGCATGTGGTGCTGCATGCCTTAAATATCCACTCAAAAAGCTGAACCACAAAGACTGGGAAATCCAGGTCAGTGGGGTGTGGCTACAAGGTGAGATTGTGTGTCATCCCATATCACACACACACACACACACACACACACAATAAAGCTAAGGATAGTAATGCACACCTGTAATTCCAGCACTTGGGAAATGGGGAGGCAAGGGCATTAGAAGTTCAGGGCCATCCTCAACTCCAGGGAGAAGCTGAGGCAAGCCTAGTGCTACATGAGACCCTGACTCAAAAAAAAAGTTAATTTGAAAAGGATAATTTTCTAAAACCATGAAAAACAAACAAAATCATCACCTGCTTTTGGATGAATGCCTCAACAGCGTAAAGAAGGGAGGTCTCCCTAATTAATGAAAGTGTAAATCCATATACTAACAGACCTTTTCTTACGGAGATGGGTCAGTTCTTACTAGATTTAAATTACAAGTGTTCAAGAATATCCAGGAAAAAAAAAATCTAGGAAGAGCCACTAGCCTACCAAACAGGAAGCCACTGTGGAAACCTAGAATGAAGTGGGTAGAGACCAATGGGGCGGCAGATGGCAAATCCAAAGACGGACTCAAATATACAAAATTTAACATATGATAAAGGAGACAGCAAACCACCAGGGCAAAGGCAGACTATACCAAATAGTTCCAGGGTGGCTGCAAAACCATTCAGAAAAGACTAATTTAGACCCATAATTTATAACATGCACAAAAAAAGAAATTCCTGATGGCTCAGCATATGAACATAAGACAAAATTACACAGGTTCTAGAGAAAACTAGTGGATTCCTTAACCTCAGCAGGAAAGGCTTTCTAATTGACTGAAAATCATTTGAATTTTTTTTTAAAGTTACTATGTAAGGGGCAGGAGAAACAGCTCAGCAGTGGACCCAGGGTTCAGTTCCCAGCACCCAGTTGGTAGGGCAACTACCAACCATCATAATTCCAGTTCCAGGAGATCCTATGCCCTTTTCTGACTTCCTTAGTCTTTGAACACACGGTGCACTTACATATAAAAATTTTCAGCCGGATGTGGTGGCGCACGCCTTTAATCCTACCACTTGGGAGGCAGAGGCAGGCAGATCTTTGTGAGTTCAAGACCAGCCTGGTCTACAGAGCAAGTTCCAGGGCAGCTGGGGCTACAGGGAAACCCTGTCTCAAAAAGACTAAAAAAGGGGTTGGAGAGATGGCCTAGAGGTTAACAGCACCGACTGCTCTTGCAGAGGACCCAGGTTCAATCCCCAGCACCCACATGGCGGCTGAGAACCGTCTTTAGCTCCAGTTCCAGGGGAATCTGATGCCCTCTTCTGACCTCCGCAGCATTGCACAACATGGGTGCACAAATCTGCATGCACATAAAAATAAATAAATAAAAATTTTTTTAAAAGACCAAAAAAAAATTTTTTTTTAATTAAATTTTAATTAGAATATTCACTATGTAAAAGGAAAAGGCATTGCATGGGGAAAAAAAACAGGCTGGGGCTGGAGAGATGGCCTAACAGTTAAGAGCACTGACTGTTCTTGCAGAGGACTGGGGTTCGATTCCCAGCACCCACGTGGCAGCTAAGAACGGTCTTTAAGCCAGGCATGGTGGCGCGCGCCTTTAATCCCAGCACCGGGAGGCAGAAGCAAGTGGATCTCTGTGGGTTCAAGGCCAGCCTGGTCTACAAAG
Source organism: Rhizomys pruinosus (assembly GCA_009823505.1). NCBI lineage: Eukaryota > Metazoa > Chordata > Mammalia > Rodentia > Spalacidae > Rhizomys > Rhizomys pruinosus. The sequence goes on along the minus strand of VZQC01001733.1, from coordinate 914,734 downwards.
TGAGTTCCAGAGCAGCTGGGGCTATAGGGAGACCCTCTCTCCAAAAAAATAAAAGCTGGACACTTTTAGATTCTAACGGTGCAAACCTCCAATAAAAGACAGCCACATGAGGCTTAGTCACTCTGGGAACATAATTTACTTCAGGAATTGCCCAGGGCTGGCTACCTGTTCGCACATGGTGGGATAACAACAGCAGGAAGATGGCAACTGAGGCACACCCCTTTATAGCCACAGGGTGGGACCTCAGGTACAGGAGAAGAGGTCAGAAGATTGATAGCCTCTGGAGGAAGTGGACATCTTGTGTCCCTTGGAATTTTGGGAAGCCCAGACCTAACACGCAATTGTCTGTAACCCCAGTGCTAGGGAGTGGAACTTGTTGGCCAGCCAGTCCAGCTGAATTGATGACCTTGCTTCAAAAAAATAAATGAACAGAAGATGGACAAGGAAAAGCTCCATCTCCAGCCCCAGGTGCTGGGTACAACATGTGCATGTACATGTGCACACGTGCACAAAGATATCATTCTAGAAGTTACCAAGTCCTTGTTTTTAAGATTTATTATTTATGTGTTTACATGTATATCTATATAGTGTCTGTGTGCGTGTATGTGCACATGTGTTTGAGTGCCCTCAGAGGCTAAAAGAGGGTGTTTGTTACCCTGGAACTGAAGTTACCGGCTGGAGTTCTGAGCTGAGTGACATGGGTACTGGGAACCAAATTCCAGTTCTTTGCAAGAGCATCAAGCACTCTTCACTGCTGAGGTATCTCTCCAGCCCACATAAATGTAATTTTCTTTTGCATTTTATTCATTTTATACATGAGTGTGTACTGGTGTGTGGACACCTGTGTGCCAATTCCATAAATGTAATTTTAAAAATGAAAAAAAGTGGACTGGAGCGATGGCTCAGCAGTTAAGAGCACTGGCTGCTCATCCAGAGGACCAGGTTCAGTTCTCAACACCAACATGGTGGCTAACAACTATCTGTAACTCCAGTTCCAGGGGATCCAGTGGCATCTTCTGACCTCCACAGGGACTGCATGACATGAGTACACTTACATATATGCAGGCAATACACTCATACACATAAATAAAAAAAATTTTAGGGGCTGGAGAGATGGCTCAGCAGTTAAGAGCATCGACTACTCTTGCAGAGGACCCAGGTTTGATTCCCAGCATCCACATGGTGGCTAAGAACCATCTTTAACTCCAGTTCCAGGGATCTGACACCCTCTTCTGACCTCCGCAGCATTGCACGACATGGGTGTACCTACATACATGCAGACAGTACACACATACACATTAAAAAAATTTTTTTTAATTAAAAAAACAGAAGTAGGGGCTGGAGAGATGGCTCAGCGGTTAAGAGCACTGACTGCTCTTGCAGAGGACCCGGGTTCAATTCCCAGCACCCACATGGCGGCTAAGAACTGTATTTAAGCCAGGGTGGTGGCACACACCTTTAATCCTAGCACTCTGGAGGCAGAAGCAGGTGGATCTCTGTGAGTTCAAGGCCAGCCTGGTCTACAGAGTAAGTTCCAGAACAGCTGGGGCTATAGGAGACCCTGTCTCAAAAAAAAACCCAGAAGTGGAGCATCAAGGAAAGACACCCGACATCAACCTACATGCACATGTGTACAGGGGTATGCACGGGGGTACACACCACACAAACATAATACCACACACAGCACTGTACATACACAAAAAATTTTAAATTGACTGGGCCACTGAGATGGCTCAGTGGATAAAGGCAATTGCTGCCAAGCCTGATGACCTGTGTTTGATCGCCAGAATCTAGAACTTCTACATGCATTGTAACCTCCACATGCACGCGCGCACACAGACACACACACAGACACACACACACACACGCACACAGAGCTAATAAAATGTTAAGTCTTACAACCAAACAACTCAATCAAATGGGCTAACAAAACAACACACACTTCTCCAAAGGTGAAATTCCAATAGCCAATAAACATGAAAATGTTCAACATCCTTGACTATCAGAGGAATGCAAATGAAAACTCTATTCTATCTCACCCCAGTCAGAATGGCTAGGATGAAGATAGGCTGTGGTAGTGTACGCCTTTAATCCCAACACTTGGGAGGCAGAGGCACAGGTGGATCTCTGTTGAGTACAAGGCCAGCCTGATCTACAGAACGAGCTCCAGGCCAGCTGGGACTAAAGGGAGACCCTGCCTCTAAAAAGACAAAAAAAAAAAAGAAAAGAAAAGAAAACAAATAGGGGATGAAAAGACAAGAGTACATGCTGTTCTTGGAGTTGGAGAGATGGCTCAGAGGTTCAGAACACTGACTGCTCTTGCAGCATCCTGGGTTCAATTCCCAGCACCCACATGGGTAACAACCGTCCATAACCTCAGTTCCAGGGGATTTGATGCTTTCTTTTGACCTCTGAAGGCATTACACACTCACACACATCTAGGCAATACACTCATACACATAAAACATAATAAATAAAATAGAAAAAAGCATATGCTGCTCTTGCAGAGGACATGGGTTCAGTTCCCTAGTGGCTAATGACCACCCGGAACTCCAGTTCCATGGGACTAATGCTCACTTCTGGAGTTTTGGGGCACTGTACATACATGGTACAATTACATATATGGAGGCAAAACATTCATATATGTAGTAGCCAGTATGCTAAGAATTACGCATGTGTAGAGCTTGTCCCTCATCAACTTAACCTGCCCTAGGCAAGCGAGACCATACAAGCAGCTGAGTTGCAGACTTGGGCCAATCACGAGGTGACAAGAGGAGAACAGTACATAGCCCTTTACCCTGCCCCCAATAAACGAGTCCGCAACAGCTCGCCCTCTGTCTGCGTTCACCCAATTCCCAGGGTCTGTGTCTTGACTCTGAGCCTCTCACCCCCTTGTTCATGGTTGGACCACGAAATTCCCCAGCAGGCCTGGGGATTGTCTACACATATACACATAAAAATAAAAATATTTTTTTTTAATTCCAGCAAGGAGGTAGGGGAATAGAAATCCTTATACATTGCTGGTAGGATTATAAATTAATCCAGCCACTATGGAAACCAGTATGGAGATTCCTCAAAAATATGAAAATAAGCCAGGCCTGGTGGCACACACTTATTTTTTTTTAATTTTATTTATTTCGGTATGTGTATAAATGTACTGTCTGCATGCAGGTGTGTGCACCCGTGTCGTGCAATGCCGTGGAGGTCAGAAGAGGGTCTCGGATTCCCCTGGAACTGGAGTTCTCCTGGAATTGGAGTTTCAGACGGTTCTCGGCCGCCATGTGGGTGCTGGGGATCGAACCCGGGTCCTCTGTAAGAGCAGTCGGCGCTCTTAATTGCTAGGCCATCTCTCCAGCCCAATGTGGCACACACTTATAATCCCAGTACTCTGGAGGTTGAGGCAGAAGTATCAGAAGTTTACGGCCATCCTTTGTTACATAATGAGTTCAAAGCCAGCCTGAGCTACATGAGACTGTTTCAAAAAATATATATGAAAATAAAGAAAACAAAACCCTAAAATTTTCTATTACTATATGACCCAGCTATACCAGTTCTGGTCTTTTCAAGACATGGTCTCCCTGTAGCCCCCGGCTGTCCTGGAACTCACTCTGTAGACCAGGCTGGCCTTGAATTCAAAAAGACCAGTCTGCCTCTGCCTCTGTTGGGATTAAAGGCATACGCCACCACGCCCAGCTTCAAAAGACTCTTAACATACCACATAGATGCCTGCACATCCATATTTACCACAGCATTATTTACAATAGTTGAATATGGAATCAGCCTAAGTATCCATCAACAGAGGAATGGACGAAGATACTGTGGGATATACACAGTGGAGTTTTATTCAGCCATAAAAAATGAAATTATTTGCTACAAAATGGATGCAAGTGGAGGTCATCATATTAAGTAAAATCAGCCTCAGAAAAACAAATATTGCATGTGTTCCCTTATTTGTGGATCATAAATATTATATAGATACATAATACCATATATAATATATAAATATGAAAGCAGAAGAAAGTCTGGAGGAAAGAAGGAGACTAGCAGAAGGGGCAAAGAGAAGGGTGAAGGGAGAGGAAGTATGGGGTGAATACGGTCAGAGCACATAATATTCTCTTTTTTTTTTTTTTTTTTTTTTTTTTTATGGTCTTTTTGAGACAGGTCTCCTGTAGGCCCCAGCTGGTCCTGGAACTCACTCTGTAGACCAGGCTGGCCTTGAACTCACAAAGATTCACCTTCCTCTGCCTCCCAAGTCTAGGATTAAAGGCGTGTGCCACCNACTTTCTAATTCTTTTAGAAGGTAGAGCTCACTGGATAGAGCATAAAGGTGCTCACTGGCTATTCTAGGTCACTGATTCTTGTGTACAGTTATACCTAATGAAGGAAAGGAGAAAGGAGGAGCTACCATGAAGAACCGTTCTCCTGAATTAAAATGGAGGGTTGAATATATGAAGATGGGACTATTTGAGTACAGATTGTCTTATTCATTTTAATCCTAAGTATCCTAATGGGTTGTTCTAGTTTCTCTTCCATTGCTGTGACAAAACACTCTGACTGACACCAACTTGGGGAGGAAAGGGTTTATTCAGCTCACATCTCCAGTTCTTCACTCGGGGAGCCCAAGGCAGGAACTCAGGGCAGGAACCTGGAAGCAGGAGCTGAAGCACAGGCCATGGAGGAATGCTGCTTACTGGCTTGCTCCCCTGGCCCATGCCAAGCCCGCCCTCTTATACAATATACAACAACCTGCCCAGGGTGGCACCAGTCATTGCGTGCTGGGCCCGCCCACATTGCTCAACAATCAAGACAATACTCCACAGATGTGCCCACAGGCCAGGCCAATGGAGTCAATTCCCCAACTGAGGCTCCCTCAACCCAGGTGTGGCAAGTTGACACTAAAGCTATCCAGCACACTGGTCAAAGAGCCTAACAGGCAATTAATCAAAAGGAACTGGTTCACATTAGAAACAGGTATTTGGAAATGGGTCAAAGCTATTTAGCATGCATTTGAATTCTAGCTTTCAGGGAGGCTTAGGGAAGAGAATTAGAATCTTCATTGTGATCAAACTCATACCTACTCTTTTCTTCCTCTTCTCCCAGTATGCAAAGTGAAATCTCACAAATTATGTGCTTTGAGAGCAAGCAAAGATTGCAAGTGGAATACTTTGTCTATCACTGATGACCTCCTTCTGCCTGCAGATGAAATAGTAAGTACCCACCATGCCCTTCCACAGCCACCTTTTCCCATGTCTCCTTAGGTCATGACACACAAGGGTAGAAAAACTTTTTCTTGTCACTATACATGCCAAGTACTCCCCCAGGTTCCAATGATCCAGCCAATATCAAATAATTCAATCTCAAACCCTACAAAGATCACTAGTGTTGATTCAGGATACTTTTTTTTTGTCTTTTCGAGGCAGGGTCTCCCTTTGGTCCCAGCTGGCCTGGAGCTTGCTATGTAGACCAGGCTGGCCTTTAACAAATGGGGATCTGCCTGCCTCTGCTTCCCGAGTGCTGGGATTAAAAGCTTGTGCCACCAAGCCTGGTGATTGGGGATTCTTTTAACTAATGTCCTCCATGGGTACAGTTATTCTACCTGGTCCTTTCTTCCTTTTATCACTAACCTCTACCTCTTTTTTCCCCATTTAGGAAACAATGCCCCATCAATGAGTAGAAGGAAACATACCTATCAGTTCTCAGTGTGCCATATGTCATCAGAGTTGTGGCAGTTATAAAAGACTACAAGATTTCCGCTGTCTCTGGTGTGATTCTACGGTAAGACTCTTCTCATTACCTTGATCGTTAAAGAAATTGGCCTCTGGAGAAGGGGTGGGTTGGAGATTTACTATGAATGTATATGGATAGATGGATGGATGGATGGATGGAGAGAGAGAGAGAGAGAGAGAGAGAGAGAGAGAGAGAGAGAGATTTTTTTGGTCTTTTCGAGACAGGGTCTCCCTGTAGCCCCAGCTGTCCTGGAACTCCCTCTGTAGACCAGGCTGGCCTTGAACTCACAAAGATCCGCCTGCCTCTGCCTCCCAAGTGCTAGGATTAAAGGCGTGCGCCACCACACTTGGTCTGATAGATTTTATTTTTGAGACAGGGTCTCCCTGTAGCCCCAGCTATTCTGGAACTCACTCTGTAGACCAGGTTGGCCTTGAACTCACAGAAATCTGCCTGCCTCTGCCTTCTGAGTGCTGGGATTAAAGGCGTGCACCACCATGCCCAGCACAACCAAATATTTTATTATTTATTTTAGTATGGGGGAAGCATCTGTTCTATGAGATGTTTGTGGAGGTCAGAGGACAACTTGAAGGAGCTGGTTCTCTCTTTCCACCATGTGTGTCCTAGGGATTGGACTTGGGCTGTCAGGCTTAGCCTTTACCCACTGAGCCAATCAAGTTTTATGTGGTCATGAAAACACAGTTTTCACATCATGAATAATAACACTGGAATATGCCCACAATATATATTTCTTTTTTTAATATATTTCATGTGGGGAACAGGATACGAATGACATATGTTATACGACCCTGATCTTTAAAAAGATAACTGTGTAGTGGCACATGCCTTTCATCCCAGCACTTGGGAGGCAGAGGCAAGTGAATCTCTGTGAGTTCAAGGCCAGGATGGTCTGTATAGTTCCAGGCCAGCTGGGACTACAGGAAGACCCCCTCTCAAAAAGACCAATAAATAATAAAAAGATAACTGTGTGCGGTGACTTTTCTTTATATAGTTAATCCTTTTAATATTTTTTAATTTTTTTATGTGTATGCAGGTTTGTGCACCCATGTCTTACAATGCCGCAGAGGTCAGAAGAGGGTGTCGGGTTCCCCAGGAACTGGAGGGTTAAAGACGGTTCTCAGCTGCCATGTGGGTGCTGGGAATCGAACCTGGGTCCTCTGCAAGAGCAGTCGGTGCTCTTAACCGCTAGGCCATCTCTCCAGCCCCAGTGTTGACCTTTCATTTTCCTTCTTTCTCTCTTCTGTATACTTGCCAAAGCCTGGATATGGCTTTCTCACTGATTCTCTGAATCACCCCCCCCTTGGCACCTTTCTACAGTTGTTTGCCAAACTCCATGCCCAACTTCAAAGGCATGTCTTTGTCTCTTCCTCTTCTTCATCTGTCTTGCCAGCAGCTGCCAAGACTTAAAGCTTGCCTGCCCTGTCATTTTCCTCATAAGCTCCAATAAAACTGTCCTCAAGTTAAAAAAATAAAGACAACTATATGTACACTAAAAAGCCGAGAAGAAAACACACAGCCAAAATGTTAATGACTCTGTCTCCAAGTGGTGAAATTACAGGTGAGTTTTCTTCCTTTACTTCCCACATTCCCCATAGTAACTTTGTGTGACTTTAAAGTGAAGCATGTGTTGCCGGGCGTGGTGGTGCACGCCTTTAATCCTAGCATTTGGGAGGCAGAGGCAGGCGGATCTTTGTGAGTTCAAGGCCAGCCTGGTCTACAGAGTGAGTTCCAGGACAGCTGGGGCTACAGGAGACCCTGTCTCGAAAACACCACACACAAAAAAATAATAATAAATAAATAAATAAATAAATAAATAAATAAATAAATAAATAAATGAAGCATCGGGCTGGAGAGATGGCTTAGTGGTTAAGAGCGCCGACTGCTCTTGCAGAGGACCTGGGTTCGATCCCCAGCACCCACATGGTGGCTGAGAACCATCTTTGACTCCAGTTCCAGGGGAATCCAACCCCCTCTTCTGACCTCCGTGGCATTGCACGACACGGGTGCACAGACCTACATGCTGGGCTGGAGAGATGGCCTAGCGGTTAAAGAGTGCCGACCACTCTTACAGAGGACCCGGGTTCGATCCCTAGCACCCACATGGCGACCGAGAACCATCTGAAACTCCAATTCCAGGATAACTCCAGTTCCAGGGGAATCCGACACCTTCTTCTGACCTCCACGGCATTGCACGACACGGATGCACAGACTTGCATGCAGACAGTACATTCATACACATTCAGAAATGAATTAAAAAAAAAAGACCTACATGCAAGACAGTATATTCGTATACATAAAAAAAATAAATAAAATATTTTTTTTAATTTTATTTATTTTTGTATGTGTATGAATGTACTGTCTGCATGTAGGTTTGTGCACCCGTGTCATGCAATGCCACGGAGGTCAGAAGAGGGTCTCGGATTCCCCTGGAACTGGAGTTCTCCTGGAATTGGAGTTACAGACCGTTCTTAGCTGCCATGTGGGTGCTGGGGATTGAACCCGGGTCCTCTGCAAGAGCAGTCAGTGCTCTTAACCACCAGGCTATCTCTCCAGCCCCCATAAAATATTTTTTAAAAGTTTATTTAAAAAATAAATAAATAAATAAAGTGAAGCATGTCAGCCCCGGTGTGGTGGCGCATGCCTTTAATCCTAGCACTTGGGAGGCAGAGGCAGGTGGATCTCTGTGAGTTCGAGGCCAGCCTGGTCTACAGAGCGAGCTCCAGGATAGCTGGGACTAAAGGAGACCCTGTCTCAAAAATAGCAAAAAAAAAAAAGCGAAGCATGTCTTGCAGCTTCAGACCAAAAAAAAAAAGTCATTAGGAAAGAGAAAGAAAGAAGACAATCAATACCCACCCCAGGCAGAGTTCTAGATGGCAAATGTGAACTTTCCTGTGAAACTTAACACTCTGATTTGCTTTATTTTGTTTTTTGAGACAGGCTCTCATGTAGCCTGGGCTAGTAGCTAAGACTGGCCTTGGCCTTATGATCCTCTCCATTCCCAAATGCTGAGGTTACAGCTGTAATGTGTCTCCAGGCCCTGCTTCTATCACTCTAAAAAAAAAAAAAAAAAAAAACAGCCAGAAGCAGAGATAGAAAAACTAAGACAAGCCTGGGGCATGGTGGGCCATGCTTTAGTCCAGCACTAGGAGGCAGAGGCAGGCAGATGTCAGTCCAGCCTGTCTACATAAGGAGCTCCAGACCAGCTGGGACTAAAGGGACCTCGTCTCAAAAAGACTAAGAAAACGAAGACAGGAAAGGAGGAAGGAAAGGAAAGGAAAAGAAAGGCAAAGGAAAGGAAAAGGAAGGAAAGGAGAAAGGAAAGGAGAAAGGAAAGGAGAAAGGAAAGGAGAAAGGAAAGGAGAAAGGAAAGGAGAAAGGAAAGGAGAAAGGAAAGGAGAAAGGAAAGGAGAAAGGAAAGGAGAAAGGAAAGGAGAAAGGAAAGGAGAAAGGAAAAGGAGAAAGGAAAGGAGAAAGGAAAGGAGAAAGGAAAGGAAGAGAAAGAAAAGAAAGGAAGGAAGGAAAGAGAGAGAGAGAGAAAGAAAAAGAAAGAAAGAAAAAGAAAGAAAGGAAAGAAAGAAAGAAAAGACAGAGTCCGTTAACTTCTGGTCAGAACAGAAAAAGCAAATACTTAATATCAGATTGTTGAGGTTCTTTTGAAACAGTTTGGTCTTACACAGCTCTCCTAGATTCAATCAAAATTCCTGACTGTTTCACTTCTCCATTGTTTACTAATTGGGTACCCCCTCTTCCCCCAAACTGTTTCAGAATAAAGAAGTTAAAAGGCAGGCTTTGGACTGGGGAGATAGCTCAGTAGGTAAAGTGCTTGCTATACAAGCCTGAGGACCTGAGTCCAGCTCTTTAGAAGCCATCTAAAGCCAGATGGCTTAGTGTGCCTCTTTACTCTCAGTAGTCTTATGGCAAGACAGGAGGCAGAAATATGAGAATCCCAACCAGCTCATGGGCCAACTAGCTTGGCATATGCAACAGCGAATAGCAAGATAACTTATATCAAAGTGAAAGGCAAAGACTAATGCCCAAGTTTGTCTGACTTCCACCCATGCTCTGTAGGACATGTATACCCACACTCACATACATGAACACACAGACAGACACACACACACACACAAAAAACAAACCCTATAAACAAACCCTACAGCCTTACCTTTTTGCCTGGGAAAGACACGGTGATTGTGGTAAACACGCTCTACTTGGGTAATCAGATAATGTGGCCAAGATAAAGTTAGCTTCCAGTAGCATGTCATCAATACTTAGAATAATTGGTCTAAAAAGACAGTCACAAAAATAGCACTAATTTTCTGATGGACGTAGGAACATGTTAAAAAACATTACTGAGCCCTAGAATAAAAAGAAGCAGAACAACTAGATGTTCCTCCATGCTTTCCCGGCTTAACAGTCCAAAGAGCTGAAAAGCCCTTAGCAATCATAGGAGCTAGTCTGATAAAATTTTACTTCTGAAATACATTAAACATTTATATACAAGGGACTGGAGAAATGGCTCAGTGTTAAGACCACTGGCTGCTCTTGCAGAGGACCTGGGTTCAGTTCCCAGCACCCACGTGGCAGCCCATAACTGTCTGTTACTCCAGTTCTAAGGGACCTAATGCCCTCTTCTGGCCTCCAGAGGCAGCAGGCACATGGTACACATATATACATGCAGGCAAAAAATACTTATTAAAATAAATAAACTTTTTTGTGCGTGTCTTTTTTGAGACAGGGTCTCCCTATAGCCCCAGCTGGCCTGGAACTCACTCTGTAGAACAGGCTGGCCTTGAATTCACAGACATCTGCCTGCCTCTGCCTCCTGAGTGCTAGGATTAAAGTTGCGTGCCACCACATCAGGCTTAAAGATGGTTCTTAGCCACCATGTGGGTGCTGGGAATCGAACCCGGGTCCTCTGCAAGAGCAGTCTGCTGAGCCATCTCTCCAGCCCCCATAAAAATAAATAAGCTCACGCCGGGAGTGGTGGGAGGCAGAGGTAGGCAGATCTTTGTGAGTTCAAGGCCAGCCTGGTTTACAGAGTGAGTTCCAGGATAGCTGGGGCTACAGGGAGACCCTGTCTCGAAAAGACCAAAATAAATAAATAAATAAATAAATAAATAAATAAATAAATAAATAAACTTTTCTCTGTGAGTTCAAGGCCAGCCTGGTCTACAGAGCGAGCTCCAGGCTAGCTGGGACTAAAGGGAGACCCTGTCTCAAAAATACAAATAAATAAACTTTTTACAAAAGATTTACATACATAGAAATTTGACTCATCTAAGTCATGTATAGTCTTCTAATTAGACAACTTTGTTAGGAGTCAAATATTTCAAAATGCAGAAGAATCTAACTTTCTCAAATACAAATTTGAGAAAAAATTATTATTTCATTTTATTTTCATCTTTTTCAGACCATGTCTCATAGTACATGCTGGCTTCTATGGTAGCCATGGCTGACCCTACATCCTGTGGTAGCACAGGCTGGCTCTATTGCCTCTATATCCTATGTGCTGGGATTGCAAGCATGCATGTATTATTATATTTGGCCAAATTACTTTTTTTTTTTTTTTGGTCTCCTGTAGCCCCAGCTGGAACTCACTATGTAGACCACACTTTGAACTCATGTCAAAATTCACCTGTCCTCTGACCTCCACTAACATGCTGGGATTGAATAAGGGTACCACCATGACAACAATTTTTTTTTTTTTTTGTCTTTTCGAGACAGGGTCTCCCTGTAGCCCCAGCTGTCCTGGAACTCACTCTGTAGACCAGGCTGGCCTTGAACTCACAAAGATCCGCCTGCATCTGCCTCCTGAGTGCTAGGATTAAAGGCCTGCGCCACCACACCCGGCAAATTACCAATTTTAAAATACCAAGTTACAGTAGCTTTCAAATTTTTAGTTTGATAAATTTTGCTAGTAAAGTTAAGGAATTCTTGAATCAATTTCATCATGATCAGAAGGGTTTGTTTTCTACATGTAAAAAAAGAAAAGAAACAAACTCAAGAAAGTTCTCAAGGACCTACTTCCCAGGCAGGTCAAAATAGATGGCTAAAGAAGCATGCATAGCTTCTGAAAATGTCAGTATCCCCTGAAGAAGAAGAAAAGAAAATGTTGAAATTTTTATTTTTTTAAAAATACCAGTGAAAATATGAATTTAAATTTGACACACATATTTGCTTACCTTCAGTTCTTTAAAGCAAAATGTTATTTCAGTATCAAATCCAACCTGAAAGAAGTCAAACTCTTCTGGGCCAAGAAACATCTCACTGTACACAGAATTTTTTAAATCTGTTTAATGTTATAGGAAAATAAAGAATCACATGGGTTCTAGTGGCATTTGTTAATTTCTAATGCAAAAATATAACCTATGTTAAAAGTAGTCAAAAATTCTTGTCCTTCACTAAAGGTGTCCATCCCCTCCCCTTGGATCTGGGTAGCTCTATGCCTGGTCTGGTCAATAGAAAATGGCAAAATGACCAGTTTCTGGGTCCAGACCTCAAAGAACTACTAAAAGTATCTGTGAATAGCAGAAGAGCCATAAGCTTCATTTAAGAAAGCCATAAGGTTATAAAACCCCCTTGCAATGACCAAATGGCTTGAAACTGGTCTCACTAAAGCCTTATCAGCCAGTCACTCATAGGCATATGGTATTAGGAACCAGCCTGTCTTCAAGAAGGCCTGCTGGGCCTTGGAAGTTATCTCAACAAAAGGTTTTATTTACGCAAAGATACCAGGCTTTAGTATTAAACACATACCAACATGACACCTGGTACTAAAAGGGAGACCCTGTCTCAAAAATACAAAAAAAAAAAAAAGTGTACACCACCATGCCCGTCTTTGCAGTCTGCTTTTTTTAAATTAATTTATTTTTATGTGTATGAATGTACTGTCTGCATGTAGGTTGGTGCACCCGTGTCGTGCAATGCTGCGGAGGTCAGAAGAGGGTGTCAGATTCCCCTGGAACTGGAGTTAAAGACGGTTCTCAGCTGCCATGTGGGTGCTGGGGATCGAACCCAGGTCCTCTGCAAGAGCAGTCAGCGCTCTTAACTGCTAGGCCATCTCTCCAGCCCTGCAGTCTGCTTTTTTTTTTTTTTCTTTTTGTCTTTTGAGACAGGGTTCTCCTGTAGCCCCAGCTGCCTGGAACTCACTCTGTAGACCAGGCTGGCTTGAACTCACAGAGATCCGCCTTGCCTTGCCTCCAAGTGCTAGGATTAAAAGGTGTGCGCCACCAAGCCAGCTGCAGTCTGCTTTTTAATAAAATCATTACAATCCTCACCTGTGTATCTTGGCTCTGTTCTTTTTTTTTTTTTTTTTTTTTGGTTTCTTTTTGAGACAGGGTCTCCCTGTAGCCCAGCTGTCCTAGAACTCACTCTGAGGACCAGGTCGGCCTTGAACCTCACAGAGATCCCACCTGCTTCTGCCTCCTGATGCTAGGCTTAGAGGTGTGCACCACCACACCCAGTTAACCGTTGTGCTTCTTAGCCACCATGTGGGTGCTGGGAAAACCTAAACCGAAGGGCCTTGCAAGAGCAGTCGAATGCTTCTTACCTGCGACCATCTCTCCAGCCTG
>VZQC01001733.1:868867-900389 GCA_009823505.1 Rhizomys pruinosus | reverse complement strand
AAATAAATAAATAAATAAATAAATAAATAAATAAATAAATAAATAAATAAAATAAAATAAATAAAATAATAAATAAAATTTAAAAAAATGTTTAAGTATTTTTTTCATGTATAATAAAAAAAAATCTCGGGGCTGGAGAGATGGCCTAGCGGTTAAGAGTGCCGACCGCTCTTACAGAGGACCCGGGTTCGATCCCCAGCACCCACATGGCGGCCGAGAACCGTCTGAAACTCCAATTCCAGAACTCCAGTTCCAGGGGAATCCGACACCCTCTTCTGACCTCCGCGGCATTGCACGACACGGGTGCACAAACTTGCATGCAGACAGTACATTCATACACATACAGAAATAAATAAAATTAAAAAAAAATCTCAATTGGATTGCTAACCTCTTAGTTTCTCTTGCTCCTAAACACAAAAGACAGTAAAGAATGAAACAGACCATAAAACCCTCAGTAATGCTAGGTGTGCCTCCCCGCTACTTGGGAGGGTGAGGGAGAACAGTTAGTTCTAAACCAGCCTGAGTCCCTGTCTAAAAAAAAAAAATGGCCAGGCATGGTGGAGCATGCCTTTAATCCTAGCACTTGGGAGGCAGAGGCAGGCGGATCTCTGTGAGTTCAAGGCCAGCCTGGTCTACAGAGCGAGTTCCAGGACAGCTGGGGCTACAGGGAGACCCTGTCTCGAAAAGACAAAAATTTAAAAATAAAAAATAAAAAAAATGATGGAGGGGGAGAATGTGAAATCAGTCTTCACATGAAAATAGATTTTCCTTTATAACCATTTTCTTTATTTTAAACTAATCTGAAATTTCAAAGCCAAGTAATTTATGTAAATTTCCTAGATCCGTCCAATATATTTTTTTTAATTTTATTTATTTATTTTCTATGTGTATGAATGTACTGTCTGCATGTAGGTTTGCGCACCCGTGTCGTGCAATGCCACGGAGGTCAGAAGAGGGTCTCGGATTTCCCTGGAACTGGAGTTCTCCTGGAATTGGAGTTACAGACGGTCCTCAGCCGCCATGTGGGTGCTGGGGATCGAACCGGGGTCCTCTGCAAGAGCAATCGGTACTCTTAACCACTAGGCCATCTCTCCAGCCCCTGTCCAATATTTTGACAATTTTTTGACAACCTGCTGCTTCTCAGACAGGAATGAATAGTATGCTATCAATATGCTTTCTGCCAGGCGTGGTGGCACACGCCCTTAATTCTAGCACTTGGGAAGCAGAGGCAGGTGGATGTTTGTGAGTTCAAAGCCAGCCTGGTCTACAGAGCGAATTCCAGGACAAGCTGGGGTGGCCACAAGGAGACCCTGTCTCTAAAAGACAAAAAAAAAACAAAAAAAACAAAAAAAAAAAATGCACTTTGTGTTTAGTAATGAAGAAAGCCAAAGTGTAATCCACCCCAGTGTACAAGACAAGACATTACCGTTACCCAGTGACTCCTCACTTGAATTCTTGAGGCAAAAATTCTCTGGAGTAACAGCAAAGGTGACTTCCTCTTGATTTGTTGTTAAAAGAACAATGGCCTCAGCCAGCAATCTAGAAAATGTAATGAAAAGTATTAACATTATTTGAAAAACAGAAAGCTATAACCTCATTGACAATCAAATCTTTACTCTGGAAACAAGCAGGCCTGGGTTTTGAACATTTTACCTCTAAAGGCCTATGTGAACAGGACACCAGAACAATAACTTTGATTACGTTTCCGTACTAATAAACATATTTTTTAAACTCACTATTAATAATAAAAATGTAACAATTTTATCTATTAGGCTGTTAAAATCTGTAAGGATTTAGTATATCTTCTATTTATAAGAACCCTCCTACACTTTTGGTGAGGTTGTTAACTTAAGAAAAGTATGATAATTTAGCTGTCATAAGACATGCAAATTTAACATTTGTATAAGACTTTCATCCACTAACTCCACTCTGGTGCTCTGAAAGCAGCCTAACCATGGTCCTAAAGATCCCCACTTCCCAGTATTTGTGCCCTTAGTCCCCTACCTTAAGTATAGGCTGGAGTTACAGTTTCACTTTAGAGAAAAAAAATGGCAGGAGCTACGAAATGAAAATTCTGACATTTAAGGTGTAAAAGGACTGAGGTTCTGTCTTGGGAGCTCTCTAATTATCATTATTTAATATTGTGAGGACTCTCAGGCAGCCTGCAGACCCATGGAAGAATCTCAGGCCTACTAGCAACCTACATGTAGGTGTATGAGAACAGATCTTCTTGAGCTTCTAACAGCCATCCATGCCAGGAAGCTCGGAAGTGCATCCCACAAGTTGAATTTTCAGAAGAAACTATATACCTAATAGTTCCTTCTCTGCAACCTCAAGAGAGACCTTAGAACATCTAGATAAGCCACGGCTATTGTAACAGAGTAATACATGCCTGACTCTTGAAGGCTTTAACTTTGGAGGTAATTTGTCTCTCAGCAATATATAACTGATACAGTATCTTATGCACTAGTGACAGTTGTTTTTTTTTTTTTTTAGTCTTTCCTAGGCAAGGTCTCCCTTTGGTCCTAGCTGGTGGAGCTCACTATAAAGACCAGGCTGGCTTTGAATTCACAGGGATCTACCTGCCTCTGCCTCCCGAGTGCTGGGATTAAAGGCTTGCGCCACACCTGGCGAAAGCATTGCTTTTAACAGTACAACTTTGGAAGGAATCTAAATTTTTACTTGTAAGGTGGATAGGTTGGGAAAATTATAATTCAGACATTCAATGAAATAATAAGCAATTATTCAAAATAACAAGTTCAATTAAAGTAAACTAATATTGTAAGATCCTCATATTAAGTTTCAAAAGCAAGTTCTGGACCAGCAAGGTAAAGACACTTACTGCCAAACGTGATAACCTAAATTCCATATCCAGAACTCAAATGGTAGAAGGAAAGAACCAACTGCCAACAATTGTTCCTTGATTGCTACACATACATGTGCTGTAGTATGCTCATGCACACGTGTGCATACACATATACACATGCACAATAAATAATAAATGTAATGAAAAAATTTAGAAAGAAAGCTGAACCTGTAGAGAGAATACCCCACCAAGTGAGCTATAAAGGATGGCAAGAAGCCGGGCGTGGTGGCGCACGCCTTTAATCCTAGCACTTGGGAGGCAGAGGCAGGTGGATCTTTGTGAGTTCAAAGCCAGCCTGGTCTACAGAGTGAGTTCCTGGACAGCTGGGGCTACAGGGAGACCCTGTCTCGAAAAGACAAAAAAAAAAAAAAAAAAAAAAAAAAAAAAAAAAAAAAAAAGAAAAGAAAAGAAAAAAAAAAAAGGATGGCAAGAGGAAAACCTCCTTTTGACTTTTTCAGTTTTCTACATATTTGGATATGTTGCAAGGAACATGGATTGCTTTCCTGATTGAAAAAAAATCAATAAGGATAAAACATACTTGGTACAAACTCATGTTAATTAGTAGTTAATGCCACAATTGAGCTAAATTATTGGTGCCCTTTCACTAACAAATAAAAAAACTGAAATACTTAAGAGGAAAATCAGTTTGCATAAAAAATGTTAAAATTTCCTCATGATGCATGTTGTAAACCTCAAATAAAAGCTGTATAAATGTGAAGTATAGCCGGGTGTGGTGGTGCACGCCTTTAATCCTAGCACTTGGGAGGCAGAGGCAGGCGGATCTTTGTGAGTTCAAGGCCAGCCTGGTCTGCAGAGCGAGTTCCAGGACAGCCTGGGGCTACAGGGAGACCCTGTCTTGAAAAGGCAAAAAAAAAAAAATGTGAAGTATCACTGGGTGTGGTGGCACATGCCTTTAATCCCAACATTTGGGAGGCAGAGGCAGGTGAATCGCAATGAGTTCAAGACCAGCCTGGTCTACAAAGTGAGTTCCAGGCCAGCTGGGGCTACAGTGGAGACCCTGTCTCAAAAAGATTAAAAAAAAAATGAAGTATCATAATATATTTTCCTCTTTGGATAAAACTTGAGATAAAAAGTGGCCATTAAATTATTACTGCTATGATTAAGCAGTCATTTAGCTATCTTTCTCTTTTTTTTTTTTTTTAGCTATTTTTCTCAAAGTTTCTTCTTGACAATGTTGATGACTTCTCTAAGTCACAGTTCACTTTACAGAAACCTGTGACTGGGGCTGGAGAGATAGCCTAGCGGTTAAGAGCACCGACTGTTCTTGCAGAGGACCCAGGTTTGATCCCCAGCACCCACATGGCGGCTGAGGACCATCTGTAACTCCAATTCCAGGAGAACTCCAGTTCCAGGGGAATCCGAGACCCTCTTCTGAACTCCGTGGCATTGCACGGGTGCACAAACCTACATGCAGACAGTACATTGATACACATAAAAATAAATAAAATAAAAAAAGTAAAAACCAAAACAAAACAAAACAAAAAAAAACACAAAAACCTGTGACTGACTGGAAAGCTCTAGGAGGATGCAGAGGAACACGAGAAGGCAATGGGGTGAATATGAGCAATGGCACACAAGCATGGAAATGCTATAATGAAATCCATCGCTTTGTATGCTAATTAAAAATATTCTTAGCCGGGCGTGGTGGTGCACGCCTTTAATCCTAGCACTTGGGAGGCAGAGGCAGGAGGATCTTTGTGAGTTCAAAGCCAGCCTGGTCTACAGAGTGANCACTTGGGAGGCAGAGGCAAGTGGATCTCTGTGAGTTCAAGGCCAGCCTGGTCTACATAGTGAGTTCCAGGCCAGCTGGGGCTGCAAGGAAACCCTGTCTCAAAACAAAACAAAACAAAACAAAACAAAAAAGCCAGGTGTGGTGGTGCCTGCCTTTAATCCTAGCACTTGGGAGGCAGAGGCAGGAGGATATTTGTGAGTTTAAGGCCAGCCTGGCCTATGTAGCGAGTTCCAGGACAGTTGGAGCTACAGGGAGGACCAGAAAAATAAAAAAGACAAAAAAAATTTTTTTAATGGAAAGAAAAGCTCTAAGGGATTAATTCCTCACTGTGGGAGGATACTACATTCAGAAAAAGAAAAACGAAGAAGATATCAGAAAACTTGTTACCTTGGTTTAATCATCAGTACATTAGTACATGTATTCTTTTCAAAAAGGATTTTCAAGGGCTCACTTTCTTCAAAACACACATTATGAGTTCTTTTAAGACCTTTAAAAGAATTAAGCAATCTATTATTATAAGTGCAAAATGAACGGATTTTTAAATTTTTTTTTAATTTATTTTGTATGTGTATGAATGTACTTTCTGCATGTAGGTTTGTGCACTCGTGTCGTACAATGCCGTGGAGGTCAGAAGAGGGTGTCAGATTCCCCTGGAACTGGAGTTAAAGACGGTTCTCAGCCGCCATGTGGGTTCTGGGGATTGAACTTGGATCCTCTGCAAGAGCAGAGGACTAGGCCAGCTCTCCAGCCCCAAAATGAACAGATTTTAAAAGTCTATTTTCCACAGCTAAATTAAAGAAATAAAATTAGGGCTGGAGAGATGGCCTAGCGGTTAAGAGTGCCGACCGCTCTTACAGAGGACCCGGGTTCAATCCCCAGCACTCACATGGCGGCCGAGAACCGTCTGAAACTCCAATTCCAGGAGAACTCCAGTTCCAGGGAATCCGACACCCTCTTCTGACCTCCGCAGCATCGCACGACACGGGTGCACAAACCTGCATACAGACAGTACATTGATACACATACAGAAGTAAATACAAAATAAATAAATAAAATAAAAATTTTTAAAAAAAGAAATAAAATTAAAGCATTATTTCATGTGTGGCAGGTGTATTATAGTTTACAAAGGAACTGCCTTAATGAGATGTGTTGTTGCTCCCTAGTGGACACTTAGCAGCATGTCACATTCTCTGAGTAATCAATTAAGCAGCTGAAAAACCCAGTTCCTTTGAAAGTCAGATAGTTAAGTAGGTGTTTTTCTTTCTTTTTTTTCTTTTCTTTTTTCTTTCAATACAGGGTCTCACATAACCCAAGGGTCTCACACTCACTATGTAGCTGAGGATATTCAAATCTTTCATCCAGGACTGATCTTTCTACACAAAAGACTTTCGGTAGTTAGACTACATCTGGCCTGTGAATTCTTTTCCTTTAGAGAGGAAAGGTTACAGACCAAGTTTTCTGATCGTAAATGTTTAGCAAAAGAGCTGTTTCAGATTGAGGAGTTTTTGTTTTGTTTTTATTTTAGAATATTTTCATACAATTTACAAGTTGAGCATCTCTAATCTGAAAATCAGAAAACAGAGCCTTTCTGATTTCAGATATGTAGATTGGGGGTGCTAAACCTATAATGTGCCTGGTCCTATGTGCCAGAAACCAGCATGCATTTTACGTGTATTCTCTCTGATCCTCACTGCAGCCATTCTGAGGAGGGAAGCACTGTTAGAAGAGGAAACCACAAATCAGTGAGGTTAAGTGGCTTTTCAAGGCTATACTGTCCAAATAAATGCAACTAAAGTATTAATCTGTTTGTAGGTAGAACCCATATTAATCAAATCCAGGTGAGCTATAATCTAACTTTCTAAAAGTTAGATTGCAGGCAACATAATCATGCACTGAGCATTAAAAGAACTAACTAGGGGCTGGAGAGATAGTGGTTAAGCGCACCGACTGCTTTTGCAGAGGACCCGGGTTCGATCCCCAGCACCCACATGGTGGCTAAGAACCGTCTGTAACTCCAATTCCAGGAGAACTTCAGTTCCAGGGGAATCCGAGACCCTCTTCTGACCTCCGAGGCATCGCACGACACGGGTGCACAAACCTACACGCAGACAGTACATTCTTACACATACAAAAATAAATAAAATTAAAATAAAAGAACTAAGCTGAGCATGGTGGCACACGCCTTTAATCCCAGCACTCAGGAGGCAGAGGCAGGTGGATCTTCATGAGTTCAAGGCCAGCCAGGGCCACAAAGTGAGACCCTGTCTAAAAAAAAAAAAAAAAAAAAAAAATGACTAACCAAGGCTGGCAAGATGGCTCAGTGGGTAAAAGTGTTTGCCAAAAAGCCTGATGACCTCAGTTGACCTCCACAAGTGTGCTATGGAAATCCTGCCCATGCAGTATGCATGCATATACACAAAATTACAAAATGAAAAAACTGGGGCTAGTAGAGAGATGGATAGTAATTACAGAGCATGCACTGCACTTGCAGAGGACCCATTTGGTTACTGGCACCCACAGTGGGCAGTGCACATAGAGAAGAGGACATTGAGCCCTAGGAACTGAGTTTCAGATGGCTGTAAGTACCATGTGAGGGCGAGATAAACCTCAGTCCCTGGGGCTGGAGGAGATGGCTCATGGTTACGAGCACCACACTACTCTTGCAGCGGACCCACTTTCGTTCCCGAGTACCCTACGTGGCGCTGAGAAGACCTCTTTTCACTCTAAGTTTCACGGGAAAATCCGACGCCGCGTTGCATGACCTCCGCCATGGCACGCACCGGTGCACTCAAATCTCACATGCAGACAGTACACACATACATAAAACAATAATATAAGACGATTGAAAAAATCAACCTTAATCTAGCACTTGGGAGGCTAGAGGCAGGTGGATCTTTTGCGATTCAAGCAGCCTGGTCTAAGAGTGAGTTTCCAGAACTCAATAATAAAGTAACAAAATTTTTTCTAAAAAAAAAAACCTCAGTCTCGCTGCAAGAACAGCAATGTGCTCCTAACTCTGATCATTCTCCTCCCCCAAATAAAAAGTAACTAACTAGAACAGTTGGTTCAACTTACGTGTTGGTAGGAATTCATTATTGTTCAATAGTTTTTACACAATACAAGAACTGACTGGCTGACTAACTGAACGCTTTTACTTACATAACTTTGGCTGGGCTGGGATCTGTGTATGTCAACAGGCTAGGTCTCTAACCTGTACAATCCCCGTACCTTTGCCTCCTGAGTGCTAGGGATTACTAGGTGTGCATCACTGTTCCCAGCAATATTTATAGCTTAATAAATATTTACCCATAGTATCTGTGCATCCAGTTCTGTTAATCTGGCTGCATAACAAAAAACTCTGAAATTGAGTGCCTTAAAACAGCAACCACTTGTTATTTCTCATGATTTAACTGAGTGGTTGAGGCCTAACTTGGGCTTAGGATGTGCTCACTTTCTGTCTGGGGCTAGGAACGACTGGGATGACTGGGGTCTCTCACCACATGGTCTCAAATACTTCAGGAGTCTATACAGGCTTGTTCTCATACTGACAACAGTTCTTAATGTGGAGTAGTTGAAACTGAAGGCCTTGCTGGGCGTGTGGGGCACGCCTTTAATCCTAGCATATTTGGGGCCACAGGCAGGCGGTCTTTGTGAGTTAAGGCCAGCCTGGTCTACAGAGCTGAATTCCAGGACGATGGGGCTATGGGACGACCCTGTCTCAAAAAGACCAAAAAGGGCTGGAGAGAGCCTAGCAGTTAAGGAGAACCGACGCTCTTGCAGAGGACCCGGGTTCCGGACCCAGCACCCACATGGCGGCTAAGAACCGTCTGTACTCCACATTTCCAGGAGAACTCCATGTTCCAGGGGAATCGAGACCCCTTTCTGACCTCCACGGCATTGCAGACAGGGTGACAGACTGACCATTGCGCAATAAACTGTCATAAACACAATAGGCAAAAATCATAATAATAAATAAAAAAAAAAAGGAACCAAAAAAAAAAAAAGAAACTGACGAGCCTTTAAGGATAGGCTTTAGCAAACTGACAGATAATTCACTCCCAGTGCAATTCTGTTGCGTTAATGAAAATAAGGTATGGTAGCTGAGACTCAACGGACAAAAAGTGCCGCTTTTCTTTTTGTTTACTTTTTCCTTTTCTTTTTATTTTTTTTTTTTTTTTTTTGAGAAGGCTCTTTTCAGTCCCCGTGGCCTGGAGTCTATGTACAGGCCTTGGTTCCACTCCAGAGATCCCACCTGCCTGTCGTCCCAAGCTCCTGGATTAAAGGTAGTGCCACCATGCCAGGCAGCCTCCAGCTTTTTTTTAAAGGGAGTAGTTGTAAATAATTTGGAAATTTAAGATCTACCACACAGATGATTTTAGGAGCTTGAACTAGCAAGAGAATAAGTCAAATAAAAATCTTTGTGTTCTCAGAAAGACTTTACATTTCTATATTTTTTTGTTTTGTGGTTGTTTTTGAACAGAGAGTCTCCAGCTCGAGCCCCGACTGGCTGGAACTAAGCCTGGTAGAACAGGCAGGCCCTTGAACTCTTCCAGAGATCTGCCTGCCCTGCCTCACCAAGTGCCGGGATTAAGGTGTGTACCCTGCTGGTGCACGCTTTAATCCCAACTTGGGAGGCAGAGCAGCGCGATTCTGTAAACCTCAAGCCAGCCTGGTCTATCAGACCGAGTTCCAGGCCAGCTGGGGTTACCAGGAGACTCCGTCCTGAAAAGACCAGAAAAAAATGGCCGGGACATGGTGGCACATGCGTTTAATCCTAGACTTGGGAGGCACAGAGAGGCAGGCGGATGCTTTGTGAGTTCAATGGCCAGCCTGGTCTACAGAGCGAAATTCCAAGGACCAGCTGGGGCTCCATAGGCAGGACCCCAACTGTTTCTCAAAAAGCCAAAAAAAGAAAAAAAAAAAAAAGAATAAAAAAATTTTTTTTTTTTTTTTTCTGCCTGCCTCTGCCTTGTTCTTAGCTGCCATGTGGGTGCTGGGAATCGACCGGGTTCCTCTACAAGATACTGGCTAATTCCTAAGAAGAACCTGAAGAGATGGCCTAGGGTTGGGAGCTCCGACTGCTCTTGCAGGACGCGCGACCTGGGGTTTGATCCCCAGCACTCACATGGTGGCTGAGAGCCGTCTTTAACTTCTCAGTTCCAGGGGAATCGACAACCTCTCTTCTTGTGACCTCCGCAGCATTGCGAAACACGGGTGCACAAACCCTACAGGCAGACAGTACAATTATACACCATGAAAATAAATAAAAATTTTTAAAAAATAATAAAAAAAAATTTTGGGGGGTGTTTTTCAAGACAGGGTTTATGACTCTTGTAGCCCCAGCTGTCCTGTTTTTTTTTTTTTTTTTAGTCCAGGCTGGCCTTGAAACTTCCAGATCCATGCCTGCCTCTGTCCCACGAGTGCTAGGATGTAAGGTGTGCACTGCCAGCCCAGAGAACCCCGGCTCAACCTTTATCATCATACTATTTTTTTTTTGAGACAGGGGTCTCCCTATAAGCGCGGGCATGGCCCAGCTGAGCACCTAGAGGAACCATGCTATGTAGATCAGGCTGGTGGCCTTGAACTCAGCACAAGAGATATCCACCTGCCTCCGGCCTCTCGGCCCGAGTGCTAGGCATTAAACGGCCGTGAGCAGAACTCTCAAGCCTGGCTTAACAAAACGGTATCGTTTTTCAATTTAAGATTTGGTAAAGAATTTTTATTTTATTTCTGGTATGATGTATGAATGTACTCGTTCTCATCCCCCTGGTGCCACCTTTTCCTAGCTAGGCGGAACAATATGCTGAAGAGCGGGAGTGGTAGAATGTAAGAGCTGCCATTGGGGTGAATGGTGAACTTACAAGCAATGTAGTCTGGACACTCATTTGATCAACTTGATTGAACCATACAACCGCTCATCCCCCGCTGGATGGTTGGGCTGTGGGGTTTGGGCACAACAGCCCACAAATTGGTTTTACATGAAATGAAGTATGCTTGTACTCATGGATATCACTTACTGAGCTAAAAAAATGGGAAAAAAAAAAATGAAAGATGCAGGACAGTTATGGGCAAAATGCATGATCTGGGATGGGGTGGGGCAGGATGGGGCGGGACAGGAAATATGGGCTGAATTGAATTGGAAAATGATGTATGAATGCACAAGACCAAAAAATTTTTTTTCTGTATGTTGTATGAATGTACTGATGCATGGAGGTTTGTGCAGACGTGTCGTTGGGGGCAATGCCTCGGAGTGTCAGAAGAGGGTGTCGGATTCCCTGGAACTAGATTTTTCACTGCGAATTCTCCTGGGAATTGAGTTAACAGATGGTTCTCCGCCGAAGCCACATGTGGTTGCTGGTGATCGAACCCTGGGTCCTCTTGCAAGAGCAGTTGTGCTCCTAACCACTGCTAGGCAGGGCCCTTCTCTCTCTCCAGCCTTAATTTTTTTAAAAAATAATAATTATGTTGTTTGAATGTGCTTGTGCAGGTGATGCTGGAAGAGAGGGGACAAACTTTGGACCCCAGCTGGACTGGAGTTACTAGCAGGGGCTAGGCTGCCCAAAAATATGAAGTGCTGGGAATTAGACTCCCACCAAGTCCAGGCAGTGAACACTGAAAGAACACAAAAGGTACCACTTCACATGAGGCAACTCTCTAGCCCTACAATTCTTCCCTGTCTATCTTACCTCGCCCGGCGTTTTTTTATTGATTTGTAGGAGTGTTGTATTTGCCCTTGTTTGTAATGTACAGTCAGCATGACACGCAACTTTTAAAATCAGTTCCTTCTTCCAACGACCATGTGGACCTTCCACGGAATTGAGCTAGGTATCAGGCTTGGCGACATGGTGCTTTTAAACCTGGCAGCATCTTCGGCTCCGCCCTCAACTATATCCGTTAATACTTGTCGTACCTTTTTAGGAGGCAAAGGATTGAGATTGATTAAAAAACAAATAATATGATTACTGGGTTGTGGGGTTAATGCCGATATTATTTCCTGGTATAAGGGCCAACTTTTTTACTGTTATCCCGGAGGTAGTTTCATGGGGGTTACGGCGATGCGGCAGATTACTCGATGTGAGGAAGTTCAAGGCCGCTGGGTCATACTCCGTCTAAAACAAGTGAGACTACACAGGCAGCTGGGACTAACGGGAGACCCTGTCTCAAAAAAAAAAAAAGACACGTCAACAACGGAACGGCATAAGAGAGCCTGAAATCGAATACAAAGAGGCCATAGAGCCCGAAAAGCCAGGCTTCTACTGAGGCTCCTGGACAACTGTATAAGGGGTTTTTGAACGTCTATGAATTGATAATATTCACTGCATCTGGCCTCTTACTTCTTTTCTCATAGGCCTTGGTATGTAGCCTTAGACGTGGCCTAGTACTTCATTATGATCGCCCCGTCCTAAGGTCGGCGACCCCAGATCTAAGAGCACTTAAGATCTCAAACGAAGACTTTGCCGATCAGTCTCCGATCAAAGACTTGAAATTACACCAAACAACCCACGATTCTTACTATTCGTAACAAGAACATGACTAGGGAATTGTGTTTTTAGGGAGACATTAGTAAAAAAAATCCTGTTTAATTAGAAAAATAGATGTTTATGTATGGGATGGAGAGATGCCTAGTGGTAAGCAAGACTGCCTTCTTGCGCAGTAGACCTGCGTTCGATCAGCACTCACATGTGGTAAGAACCGGAGTGCGCATGTAAACTACCAATTACCAGGAGAACTGTATGTGTCAGTTCCAAAGGGGTAATCTTACCGCGACTGCAGCCGTCTCTTCGACTGACCTCTGAGGCTTGGGTCAGACGCACGGGATGCACACGACTACAGAGANTCCAGGAGAACTCCAGTTCCAGGGGAATCCAACACCCTCAGAGTGGGAGGAAACCTTCACCACAGATACATCTGACAAAGCATTGATTTCCAGAATATATAAACTACTCAAAAAAAAAAAAAAAAAAAAAAAAAAAAAAAAAAATGACTAACCAAGGCTGGCAAGATGGCTCAGTGGGTAAAAGTGTTTGCCAAAAAGCCTGATGACCTCAGTTGACCTCCACAAGTGTGCTATGGAAATCCTGCCCATGCATGCATGCATATACACAAAACTTAAAAAATGAAAAGAACTGGGGGCTAGAGAGAGATGGATCAGTAATTAAGAGCATGCACTGCACTTGCAGAGGACCCATTTGGTTACTGGCACCCACAGTGGGCAGTGCACATAGAGAAGAGGACATTGGATCCCCTGGAACTGGAGTTTCAGATGGCTGTAAGTACCATGTGAGGGCTGAGAATAAAACCTCAGTCCTGGGGCTGGAGAGATGGCTCAGTGGTTAAGAGCACCAACTACTCTTGCAGAGGACCCAGGTTCGATTCCCAGTACCCACGTGGCGGCTGAGAACCGTCTTTTAACTCTAGTTCCAGGGAAATCCGACGCCCTTGTCTGACCTCCGCGCATTGCACGACACGGGTGCACCAATCTACATGCAGACAGTACACTCATACACATAAAAAATAATAATAAGCCGGGCATTGTGGCACACACCTTTAATCCTAGCACTTGGGAGGCAGAGGCAGGTGGATCTTTGTACGTTCAAGGCCAGCCTGGTCTACAGAGTGAGTTCCAGAATAATAAATAAAATAAAAAATTTTTTCTAAAAAAAAAAACCTCAGTCCTCTGCAAGAACAGCAAGTGCTCCTAACTGATGATCCATGTCTCTAGCCCCCAAATAAAAAAGAACTAACTAGACACATTTTTCAACTTACGTGTTTGGTAGGATTCATTATTGTTCAATTGTTTTACACAATAACAAGACTGACTGGCTGACTAACTGAAAAGCTTTTACTACATAACTTTGGCTGGCTGGGATCTTGGTATGTCAACCAGGCTAGTCTCTAACCTGTAGCAATCCCCGTACCTTTGCCTCCTGAGTGCTGGGATTACAGGTGTGCATCACTGTTCCCAGCAATATTTATAGCTTAATAAATATTTACCCATAGTATCTGTGCATCCAGTTCTGTTAATCTGGCTGCATAACAAAAAACTCTGAAATTGAGTGCCTTAAAACAGCAACCACTTGTTATTTCTCATGATTTAACTGAGTGGTTGAGGCCTAACTTGGGCTTAGGATGTGCTCACTTTCTGTCTGGGGCTAGGAACGACTGGGATGACTGGGGTCTCTCACCACATGGTCTCAAATACTTCAGGAGTCTATACCAGGCTTGTTCTCATACTGACAACAGTTCTTAAGGGAGTAGTTGAAACTGACAGGCCTTGCTGGGCGTGGTGGCGCACGCCTTTAATCCTAGCATTTGGGAGGCAGAGGCAGGCGGATCTTTGTGAGTTTAAGGCCAGCCTGGTCTACAGAGTGAGTTCCAGGACAGATGGGGCTACAGGGAGACCCTGTCTCAAAAAGACCCAAAAAAGGGCTGGAGAGATAGCCTAGCGGTTAAGAGCACCGACGCTCTTGCAGAGGACCCGGGTTCGATCCCCAGCACCCACATGGCGGCTAAGAACCGTCTGTAACTCCAATTCCAGGAGAACTCCAGTTCCAGGGGAATCCGAGACCCTCTTCTGACCTCCGCGGCATTGCACGACACGGGNTTTCATAGAGCATGTTGTGCCAAAAAGAATCTAGCAAGATTTTATGCTAGAGGGCTGTAGAGATGGCTCAGTGGTTAAGAGCTTTTAATCCCAGCACTGAGTTCAACAGCCCACGGCTCTAAATCTACATAGGCAGCTCGATGTTACTACACGGAGTTCCCGGAGCTGGGATACAGGGACACCTTTGTCTCAAAAAAAGACAAAAAAAAAAAAAAAAAAAAAAAAGTACTTACACTGCCTCTTGCAAGAGGACCTGAACTTCAATTCCCACCACCTTGGTCAGGCAGGCATGCAATTCCCCACCTGCACTCATGCACACACATGCTTTGAAAAATAATAATAAGCAGGGCATGGTGGTGCATCACCTTTAATCCAGCACTCGGGGACGGCAAGAGGCAGCAGATCTCTGGGAAACTTCAAGGTCCAGTTGTGGTCTGCAGAGCAAAGTTCTTCAGGTACGGCTGGGGGCTACAGGAAGACAGGACCTGGCAACTGGCTCTGTAGTTTAAAAGTTCTAATTCAAATGTATTTGGGGGTGGGGGGCTGGAGAGATGGCCTAGCGGTTAAAGAGCTCCAACTGCTCTTAGCAGAGGAACCCGGTTCAATCCACAGCAACCCACATGGCGGCTGAATAACTCATCTCAGTTCCAGGGGAATCCGCGCCTCCTCTCTGACCTCCGTGGGGACATTGCACGGACACAGGTGGCACCAACCCTACATTGCGACAGTCATCTCATGCAGGATAAAAAAATATAAATAGCGGCCGGGCGTGTTGGCACCACGCTTTAATCCTAGCAACTTGGGAGGCAGAGGCACGGCGGATTTTGTGAATTCAAGGCAAGCCTGGTTCTACAGAGTGAGTTCCGCACAGCTGGGGGCTCCAGGGACAGACACTGTTCCGAATAGAACAAAAATAAATCAATAAATATAATAATACATAAATACATAAATAAATAATACATAAATAAAATAAAATAAATAATAATAAATTAAAATTTCAAAAAATGTTTAAGTATTTTTTTCATAGTATAATAAACAAAAATCTCGGCGCTGGAGAGATTGGGGCCCTCCCTAGCGGCTTAAGAGTGCCGACCGCTTTAAGAGACCCGGTTCCGATCCCCAGCACCCACATGTCGGCGCCGAGAACCGTCTGAAACTCCAATTCCAGAACTCAGTTCCAAGGGGAATCCGACATCCCTCTTCTGACTCTCCGGTGCGCCATGCACGACACGGTCGGGTGCACAAAAGACTTGCATTCAGGACAGGTACATTCATACCTACAGAAATAAATAAATTAAAAATAAAAATCGTCAATTGGATTGCTAACCTCTTAGTTTCTCTTGCTCCTAAACACAAAAGACAGTAAAGAATGAAACAGACCATAAAACCCTCAGTAATGCTAGGTGTGCCTCCCCGCTACTTGGGAGGGTGAGGGAGAACAGTT
The DNA here is from genome assembly GCA_009823505.1 of Rhizomys pruinosus. Taxonomy (NCBI): domain Eukaryota; kingdom Metazoa; phylum Chordata; class Mammalia; order Rodentia; family Spalacidae; genus Rhizomys; species Rhizomys pruinosus. Next base: position 884,722 of record VZQC01001733.1, on the reverse strand, counting down.
AGTTCTAAACCAGCCTGAGTCCCTGGTCTAAAAAAAAAAAAATGGCACAGGCATGGCTGAGATGCCTTTATCCTAGCACTTGGGAGGCAGAGGCAGGCGGATCTCTGGGAGTTCAAGGCCCGCCTGGCTACAGAACGAGTTCCAGGACAGGCTGGGGTCTACAAGGGAGACCCGGTCCGAAAAGCAAAAATTGAAACATAAAATAAAAAACAATGATGGAGGGGGAGAATGTGAAATCAGTCTTCACATGAAAATAGATATTTCCTTTAACCATTTTCTTTTAGTTTTACAACTAATCCTGAAATTTCAAAGCCAAGTAATTTATGTAAATTTCCTAGATCCGTCCAATATATTTTTTCTAATTTTATTATTTATTTTCTATGTGTATGAATGTTACTGTCTGATGTACGTTTGCGCACCCGTGTCCGTTGCCAATGCCGGAGGTCAGAAACAGGTCTCGGATTTTCCCCTGGAACTGGGTTTTCTCCTGGAATTGAGTTACACTGACGTGTCTCCTAGCCGCCATGTGGGTGCTGGGGGATCGAACCCGGGGTCCTCTGCAAAGAATGCAATCGGCACTCTTAACCACTAGGCCATCTCTCCAGCCCCTGTCCAATTATTTTGAAAATTTTTTGACAAACCTTGCTGTCTCCTAACAGAATGAAAAGTTGCTATCATGCTTTCTGCAGCGTGGTGGCACAACGCCTTAATCTAGCACTTGGGAAGCAGAGGAGGTGGATGTTTGTGAGTTCAAACCGCCAACCTGGTCTACAGAGCGAATTCCAAGGAAAGCGGGGGGGCCACAAGGAGACCCTGTCTCTAAAACACCAAAAAAAACAAAAAAAAAACAAAAAAAAAATGCCTTTGTGTTTAGTAATGAAGAAAGCCAAAGTGTAATCCACCCCAGTGTACAAGACAAGACATTACCGTTACCCAGTGACTCCTCACTTGAATTCTTGAGGCAAAAATTCCTGGAGTAACAGCAAAGGTAGACTTCCTCTGGGTTGTTTTCTGGTTCAAAAGAACAATGGCACTCAGCAGCAATCACGAAAATGTAATGAAAGAGTTATTAACATTATTGGAACAAACAGAAAAAGTATACCTCAATGGTGACAATCAAATCTTGTACTCGGAAACAAGCAGGCCTGGGTTTTGAACAGTACCTCGTAAAGGCCTATGTGAACAGGACACCAGAACAATAAACTTTGATTACGTTCCGTACTAATAAAATATTTTTTAAAACTCATATTAATAATAAAAATGTAACAATTTTATCTATTAGGCTGTTAAAATCTGTAAGGATTTAGTATATCTTCTATTTATAACTTACATTTTGTTAGTTTTTTTTTGTTAACTTAAGAAACAGTATATAGATTTCAGCGTCATAAGCATGCAAATTTAACATTTGTATAAGACTTTCATCCCACTAACTCCACTTCTGGTGCTCTGAAAGCAGCCTAACCATGGTCCTAAAGATCCCCACTTCCCAGTATTTGTGCCCTTAGTCCCCTACCTTAAGTATAGGCTGGAGTTACAGTTTCACTTTAGAGAAAAAAAATGGCAGGAGCTACGAAATGAAAATTCTGACATTTAAGGTGTAAAAGGACTGAGGTTCTGTCTTGGGAGCTCTCTAATTATCATTATTTAATATTGTGAGGACTCTCAGGCAGCCTGCAGACCCATGGAAGAATCTCCGGCCTACTAGCAACCTAACATGTAGGTGTATGGAACAGATTTCTGAGCTTCTAACAGCCATCCATGCCAGGAAGCTCGGAGTGCATCCCACAATTGAACTTTCAGAAGAAACTATATATAATAGTTCCTTTCTGCAACCTAATAGAGCCTTAGAACATCTAGATAAGCCACGGCTATTGTAACAGAGTAATACATGCCTGACTCTTGAAGGCTTTAACTTTGGAGGTAATTTGTCTCTCAGCAATATACATGATACAGTACTTATGCACAGTGACATTGTTTTTTTTTTTTTTTAGTCTTTTCCTAGGCAGGTCTCCCTTTGGTCCTAGCTGACGGTGGAGCTCACTATAAGACCAGGCTGGTTTGCATTACAGGGATCTACCTGCCTCTGCCTCCCGAGTGCTGGATATTAAAGCTTGCGCACCACTTGCAGGAAAACGGAGAAGCATAAGCATTGCTTTTAACAGTACAACTTTGGAAGGAATCTAAATTTTTACTTGTAAGGTGGATAGGTTGGGAAAATTATAATTCAGACATTCAATGAAATAATAAGCAATTATTCAAAATAACAAGTTCAATTAAAGTAAACTAATATTGTAAGATCCTCATATTAAGTTTCAAAAGCAAGTTCTGGACCAGCAAGGTAAAGACACTTACTGCCAAACGTGATAACCTAAATTCCATTATCCAGAACTTCAAATGGTTAGACGGAAAGAACCAACTGCCAACATTGTTCACTTGATTGACTACACATACATGTGCTTGTTAGTATGTCTCATGCACACGTTGTGCCTACACAATACACAGCACAATAAATACATAAATGTAAATGCAAAAATTTAGAAGAAAGCTGAACCCTGTAGACGAGGGAATTTAACCCACCAACGTGAGCTATCAAGAGGATGGCAAGAAGCCGCGGCGTGGTGGCGCACGCCTTTAATCCTGCAACTGGGAGCGCAGAGCAGGGGATTTTGTGATTCAAAGCCAGCCTGGCTACAGAGGGAGTTCCTGGGGACAGTGGGCTACAGGGAGGACCCTGTCCTCGAAAGACAAATAAAAAAAAAAAAAAAGAAAGAAAAGAAAAAAAAAAGCGATGGCAAGAGGAAAACCTCCTTTTGACTTTTTCAGTTTTCTACATATTTGGATATGTTGCAAGAACATGGATTGCTTTCCTGATTGAAAAAAAATCAATAATGATAAAACATACTTGGTAACAACACTATGTTAATTAGTAGTCTATGCCACAATTGAGCTAATTATTGGTGCCTTTCCATAACAATAAAAAAACTGAAATACTTAAGAGGAAAATCAGTTTGGACATAAAAAAGTTAAAATTTCCTCATGATGCATGTTGTAAACCTCAAATCAAAAACTAGTATAAAATGAAAAGCCAGGGTGTGGTGGGCACGCCTTTATCCTAGACTTGGGAGGCAGAGGCAGGCGGATCTTGTGAGTTTCAAGGCCAGCCTGGTCTAAAGTCAGACAGTTCAGGACAGCCTGGGGCTACAGGGAGACCTTCTGAAAGCGCAAAAAAAAAAAAATGTGAAAGTATCACGGGTGTGGTGGCACCTTGCCCTTTTTTAATCCCAAACCATTTGGGAGGCAGAGGCAGGTTGAATCGCAATGGTTCAAGACCAGCCTGGTCTACAAAGTTGAGTTCCAGGCCAGCTGGGGCTACAGTGAGACCCTGTCTCAAAAAAGATTATTAAAATAAAAAAATGGAAGTAGTATATAATATATTTCCTCTTGTGGGGATCCAAACTTGAGATAACAAAGTGGCCTATTAAATAATTTACTGCTATGATTAAGCAGTCATTCAGCTATTCTTTCTTTTTTTTTTTTTTTTTACGCTATTTTTCCTCAAAGTTTCTTCTTGACAATGTTGAGACTTCCTAAGTCACAGTTCACTTTACAGAAAAACCTGTGATGGGGCTGGAGAGATAGCCTAGCTGCGTAAGAGCACCGACTGTTCTTGCAGAGGGACCCACGGGTTGTATCCCAGCACCCACATGGCGGTGGAGAGCCATCTGTAACCTCCATTCCAGAGAACTCCAGTTCCAGGGGAATCCGAGCCTCTCTTCTGAATCCGTGGCATTCAGCACGGGTGCACAAACTTACGATGCAGACAGTACCTATTGATACACATAAAAATATAAAAATAAAAAAAATTAAAACCAAACAAAAACAAACACAAAAAAAACACAAAAACCTGTGACTGACTGGAAAGCTCTAGGCAGGATGCAGCAGGAACACGCGAGGCATGGGCGGGTGAATATGCGCACGATGCAACACATGCGGAAAGCTCTAATGAATCCATATCGCTTTATTTGTCTGCTAATATCAAACAATATGCTTAGCCGGCGGCGTGGTGGTGCACGCCTTTTAATTCCTACACTTGGGAGGCCGCGGCAGGAGGATCTTTGTGAGTCTTCAAAGCCAGCCTGGTTCTACAGATCGCAGTTTCCGGACAGCCTGGACTACTGTTCCGGTAGGAACTCTGTTCGAAAAGACCGAAAAAAAAAAAACAACAAAATATATATATATATATATATATCTTCTATAAAGGCCAGGCGTGGGGCGGCTACCTTTTAATCCAGCACTTGGAGGCAGAGGCAAGTGGATCTCTGTGAGGTTCCCAAGGCCAGCCTGGTCTACATTAGTGAGTTCCAGGCCAGCTGGGGCTGCAAGGCGAAACCCTGTCTCAAAACAAACAAAACAAAACAAAACAAAAAAAAGCCAGGTGTGGTGGTGGTTGCCTGCCTTAATCCTAAGCACTGGGAGGCAGAGGCAGGAGGATATTTGTGAGTTTAAGGCCAGCGCTGGCCCTATGTGCGAGTTTCCAAGGACAGTTGGAGTACGGGGAGGAACCAGAAAACATAAAAAGACAAAAAAATTTTTTTTATGGAAACGAAAAAGCTCTAAGCGGATTAATTCCTCACTGTGGGAGGATACTACATTCAGAAAAAGAAAAACGAAGAAGATATAGAAACTTGTTACCTTGGTTTAATCATCAGTACATTGTACATGTATTCTTTTCAAAAAGGATTTTCAAGGGCTCACTTTCTTCAAAACACACATTATGGTTCTTTTAAGGACCTTTAAAAGAACATTAAGCAATCTTTTTTATAAGTGCAAAATGACTGGATTTTTAAATTTTTTTTTAATTTATTTTTGTACTGTCTGTATTGATGTACTTTCTGCATGTAGGTTTGTGCACTGTGGTCGTACAATGCCTTGGGGTCAGAAGAGGGTGTCAGATTCCCGGACCTGGCGTTAATAGATGTTCTCAGCCGCCATGTGGGTTCTGGGATTGAACATGGATCTTCTGAAGAGAAGGCACCACTAGGCCAGCTCTCCAGCCAAAGAACAGATTTTAAAAAGAGTCCATTTTCCACAGTAACATTAAGAAATAATAGGGCTGGAGAGTGGCCTACGCGGTCTAGAGTGCCGACCGCTCTTACAGAGGAACCGGGTTCAATCCCAGCACTGCACATGGCGGCCGAGAGAAACCGTCTGAAACTCCAATTCCCAGGCAGCACTCCAGTTCCAGGAATCCCGACACCCTCTCTGACCTCTCCAGACATCCGGCACGACACGGGTGCACACACCTGCATACAGACAGTACATTGATACCATACCAGAAGTAATAAAATAAAATAATAAAATAAAAATTTTTAAAAACAAAAATAAAATTAAAGCACATTATTTCTGTGTGGCAGGTGTTGTATTATAGTTTACAAAGGAACTGCCTTAATGAGATGTGTTGTTGCTCCCTAGTGGACACTTATCAGCATGTCACATTCTCTGAGAGTAATCAATTAAGCAGCTGAAACAACCCAGTTCCTTTGAAAGGTCAGCTAGTTAAGTAGGTGTTTTTCTTTCTTTTTTTTTTCTTTTCTTTTTTCTTTAATACAGGGTCTCACATAACCCAAGGGTCTCCACTCACTATGTAGTCGGATATTCAAATCTTTCATCCAGGACTGATCTTTCTACACAAAAGACTTTCGGTAGTTAGACTACATCTGGCCTGTGAATTCTTTTCCTTTAGAGAGGAAAGGTTACAGACCAAGTTTTCTGATCGTAAATGTTTAGCAAAAAGAGCTGTTTCAGATTGGAGGTAGGAAGTTTTTGTTTTGTTTTTACTTTTAGCAATATTTTCCATACAATTTACAAAGTTGAGATCTTTCTAATCTGAAAATCAGAAAACAGAGCCTTTCTGATTTCAGATATGTAGATTGGGGGTGCTAAACTCTATAATGTGCCTGGTCCTATGTGCCAGAAACCAGCATGCATTTTACGTGTATTCTCTCTGATCCTCACTGCAGCCATTCTGAGGAGGGAAGCACTGTTAGAAGAGGAAACCACAAATCAGTGAGGTTAAGTGGCTTTTCAAGGCTATACTGTCCAAATAAATGCAACTAAAGTATTAATCTGTTTGTAGGTAGAACCCATATTAATCAAATCCAGGTGAGCTATAATCTAACTTTCTAAAAGTTAGATTGCAGGCAACATAATCATGCACTGAGCATTAAAAGAACTAACTAGGGGCTGCGAGAGAAGCCATGTTAAGCGCAACGAGGCTTTATGCAGGGCCGGTCCCGGGAGCGTCGAAGGGCTGACCCGACGACGGCGTCGCGCCGTCGCTTCGTATGTACCTCACGACGTTCACCTCTACTTGTTTTCAACTGCTTCGGCTTTGCGCAAACAGTGCTACAGTCATCTCTGGCAGTTTCCTCTTTCGCTGATGCTGTCGCCCGCGCGTCCCGGTCCCTCCCTGGTTACTTCTTGCTTTGTTTCTTGATCCCGCCTCACTCAAGGACATGACCCTCCCGTCATGCGGGCCTTCTCCCGCGCTCCGGGCTCGCTTCTTTGCGCTGGCCGGCTGAGCGTCCGCCGACGTCGCTCGCGCCCTAAAGCTTGCTGCCCGGTCGGCAGTTCCTGGAGCCCCTCTCCGCCAGAGACTAGCTGGGCGGGCCCTGCTACTCTCATGGCCCTCCGCCTTCCTTCCGGCCTGCTCGCGGCGCCTTCGTCTTGACGCCTTCTGTCAGGGCGCTGGTACTGCCGCGCGGCCACATACATGGCTTTTTGCCGCCCCCTGAGGTCTGACGCGCCATCCCGCCTAATTAGGCCCCGTGAGCGCCGGTGCCGGCCTCACTTCTTTTATATACGATCGGTTCTCGCGTCCCGGCTCACGCTCCGTTCTCGCAGCTCTTTCTGCACTGTCTGTTCCTCGCGGGACGCAGTTCAGTGGCCGAGCGCCTCGTTCTTCCCGCCTCGCGTTGCCTGCAGGGAGCAGAGCACCTTCCTCCATCGGCGCCACACGGAGTCGTGAAGATGGCGAGGCGCTCCCTCTGCCCCTTCCCCCCCTCTTGGTTGCCGCCCTCGCTGGCGACCGTCGCAACCCCTCTCGTTCACACTGCATATTTTTATCTTTTACCACCGCCCACTGGCGTTGTTTAATTCTTGAGTTCCCCACCCCGTAGTTCGGACGATTGATCTGCTAGATAGGCTCTGTACAGATATGTATGAAGACCTTCAACGCACATCAAGTTATTGAACTAAGCTGAGCATGGTGGCACAGCCTTTTAATCCAGCCCCTCAGGAGGCAGAGGCAGGTGGATCTTCATGAGTTCAAGGCCGGCCAGGGCCACACACGTGAGACCCTGTCTAAAAAAAAAACAAAAAAAACAAAAAAAAAAAAAAACAATGACTAACCAGGCTGGCACGATGGCTCGTGGTAAAATGTTGCCAAAGCCTGATGACCTCATTGACCTCCACAAGTTTGCATGGAAATCCTGCCCCGGCATGCCTCATGCATATACACAAAACTCTAAAAAAAAATGAACGCACTGGGGGGCTAGAGAGAGATGGATCATAATTAAGAGCATTGCACTGCACTTCAGAGGGCCCCCATTGGTTACTGGCACCCACAGTGGGCAGTGCACATAGAGAATGCGGCATTGATCCCTGGAACTGGAGTTTCAGATGGCTTGTTTGTAAGTACCATGTGAGGCTGAGAATAAAACCTCAGTCCTGGGGCTGGAGAGATGGCTCAGTGCGTTTTTGGTAAGAGCACAACTTACTCTTGCAGAGGACCCCAGTTCGATTCCAGCACCCACCGTGGCGGTGCGGGAAACCGTCTTTTAACTCTAGTTCCAGGGCAATTCCGACGCCTCTTCTGACCCTCCTTGGCATTGCACGAACGGGTGCACCACTACATGCAGACCAGTACACGCAGACACATGAACAAAATAATAATACAGCCGTGGACATTGGGCACCACTTTAATCCTAGCAATTGGGAGGGAAGCCGGGCCAGGTGGACTTTGTACCGTTAAAGGCCCAGCCTTGGTCTACAGAGTGAAGTTACAAATAATAAATAAAATAAAAAAAATTTTTTCTAAAAAAAAAAAAACCCAGTCTCTGCACAAGAACAGCAAGTGCTCCTAATTGATGTTCCATCTCTCTAGCCCCCAATAAACAAAAAAGAACTCTAACAGACACATTTTTCAACTTACGTGTTTGGTAGGATTCATTATTGTTCAATTGTTTTACACAATAACAAGACTGACTGGCTGACTAACTGAAAAGCTTTTACTACATAACTTTGGCTGGCTGCGGATATTGCGTATGTCAACCATGCTAGTCTCTAAACCCTGTAGCAATCCCCGTTCCCTCTTTGCCTCCTGAGTGCTGGGATTGGGGATGATTACAGGTGTGCATCACTGTTCCCAGCAATATTTATAGCTTAATAAATATTTACCCATAGTATCTGTGCATCCAGTTCTGTTAATCTGGCTGCATAACAAAAAACTCTGAAATTGAGTGCCTTAAAACAGCAACCACTTGTTATTTCTCATGATTTAACTGAGTGGTTGAGGCCTAACTTGGGCTTAGGATGTGCTCACTTTCTGTCTGGGGCTAGGAACGACTGGGATGACTGGGGTCTCTCACCACATGGTCTCAAATACTTCAGGAGTCTATACCAGGCTTGTTCTCATACTGACAACAGTTCTTAAGGGAGTAGTTGAAACTGACAGGCCTTGCTGCCGGGTGAGGTGGGCACGCCTTTAATCCTTAGGCCTTTGGGAGGCAGAAGAGGCAGGGGATCTTTGTGAGTTTAAGGGGCCAGGCCTGGTCTACAGAGTGAGTTCCAGGACCGATGGGCTACGGGAGACCCTGTCTCAAAGACCCAAAAAAAAAAAAAAAAAAAAAAGACCTAGCGGTTAAGAGCACCGACGCTCTTGAGCGGAACCCGGGTTCGATCCCCAGCACCCACCATGGCGGCTAAGACACCGTTCTTAACTCCAATTCCAGCCCCCCTGGAGCACTCCAGTTCCAGGGGAATCGAGACCCTCTTCTGCCTACGAGGCATTGCCACGACACGGGTGACAGACCTGCATGCGACAATACATTCATACACATGCCAAAAAATTAAACTACTAATACATAAAAAAAAAGACCCCAAAAAAAAAAAAAAAAAAAACACAAAGAAAACTGCCATAGGCCCTTAAGGGCATTCGGCTTAGAAAACTGACAGAAAATCACTCCAGTGCTTCTGTTGGTATGAAAATAAGGGCTATGGCTAGCTGAGACTCCGAAAGTGGACAAAAAAGTGGCCAAGCTTTATTTTGTTTCTTTTCTTTTTCTTTTTTTTTTTTTTTTTTTTTGAGACAGGCTCTCCCTTTAGTCCCAGCTGGCCTGGAGCTCACTATGTAGACCAGGCTGGCCTTCAACTCACAGAGATCCACCTGCCTGTCTCCCAAGTCCTGGGATTAAAGGTATGTGCCACCATGCCAGGCAGCCTCCAGCTTTTTTTTAAAGGGAGTAGTTGTAAATAATTTGGAAATTTAAGATCTACCACACAGATGATTTTAGGAGCTTGAACTAGCAAGAGAATAAGTCAAATAAAAATCTTTGTGTTCTCAGAAAGACTTTACATTTCTATTTTATTTTAGTTTTTTGGTGTTTTTGAGACAGAGTCTCCCTGTAGCCCCAGCTGGCCTGGAACTAGCCCTGTAGAACAGGCAGGCCTTGAACTCTCAGAGATCTGCCTGCCTCTGCCTCCCAAGTGCGGGCATTAAAGGTGTGTACGCTGTGGTGCACGCCCCTTTTTAATCCCAGCACTTGGGAGGCGGAGGCAGGCAGATCTCTGTTAAATCAAGGCGCTGGTCTACAGAGCGAGTTCCATGCCAGCTGCGGTACAGGGGACCCGTTCTGAAAAAGACCAAAAAACAATGGCCGGGTCATGGTGGCACACGCTTTCATCCTAGCACTTGGGAGGCAGAGGGCAGGCGATCTTGTGAGTTCAGGCCAAGCCTGGTCTTACAGAGCGAATCCAGGACAGCTGGTGCTCAAGTGAACCTGTCTCAAAAAGACCACAAAAAAAAAAAAAAAAAAAAAAAAGAATAAAAAAAAAAGGTGTGCACCACCACACCTGGCTTAAAGACTGTTCTTAGCTGCCATGTGGGTGCTGGGAATCGAAACCGGGTCCTCTACAAGATCACTGGCTATTCCTAAGAAGACCTAGAGATGGCCTAGAGGTTGGGAGCACCAACTGCTCTTGCAGAGGACCTGGGTTTGATCCCCAGCACTCACATGGTGGCTGAGAGCCGTCTTTAACTCCAGTTCCAGGGGAATCCGACACCCTCTTCTGACCTCCGCAGCACTGCACGACACGGGTGCACAAACCTACATGCAGACAGTACATTCATACACATATGAAAATAAATAAAAATTTTAAAAAATTAAAATAATAAAAAAATTTTGGGGGGTGTTTTTCAAGACAGGGTTTCTTTGTAGCCCCAGCTGTCCTGGAACTCACTCTGTAGACCAGGCTGGCCTTGAACTCACAAGGATCCACCTGCCTCTGCCTCCCAAGTGCTAGGATTAAAGGTGTGCGCCACCAGGCCCGGCTCCTTAATAAAATATTTTTTTTTGAGACAGGGTCTCCCTATAGCCCCAGCTGGCCTAGAACTCGCTATGTAGACTAGGCTGGCCTTGAACTCACAGAGATCCACCTGCCTCCCCCTCCCGAGTGCTAGGATTAAAGGCGTGCAGCACCAAGCCTGGCTTAAAAACGGTTCTTTTTTTTAAATTTTTAAAAAATTTTTATTTATTTCTGTATGTGTATGAATGTACTGACTTCTCATCCACCTGTGCCCCTTTCCTAAGCCTAGGGAACAATCTGCGGAAGAGGGGGAGTGGTAGAATGTAAGAGCTGCCATTGGGGTGAATGGTGAAACTACAGCAATGTAGTCTGGACACTCATTTGATCAACTTGATTGAACATACAACCCCTCACCCCCCGCTGGATGGTGGGGCTGTGGGGGTTTGGGCACAACAGCCTGCAAATTAGTTTCATATGAAGGATGCTTGTACTCATGGATCATCACTTATAGCTAAAAAAATGAAAAAAAAAAATGAAAGATGCAGGACAGTTATGGCAAAATGCATGATCTGGGATGGGGTGGGGGTAGTGGGGAAGGGAAAAGGAAATATGCCTGATCTGAATTGGAAAATGATGTATGAAATGCACAAAGCACCAAAAAAATTTTTATTTCTGTATGTGTATGAATGTACTGACTGCATGGAGGTTTGTGCAACCGTGTCGTGCAATGCCACGGAGGTCAGAAGAGGGTGTCGGATTCCCCTGGAACTAGAGTTCTCCTGGAATTGGAGTTACAGATGGTTCTCCGCCGCCATGTGGGTGCTGGGGATCGAACCCGGGTCCTCTGCAAGAGCAGTTGGTGCTCTTAACTGCTAGGCCATCTCTCCAGCCCCTTAAATTTTTTTAAAAATATATGTATGTGTTTGAATGTGCTTGTGCATGTGGATGCTGGAAGAGGGCACTGGAGCCCTGGAGCTGGAGTTACAGGAGGCTGTAGGCTGCCCAATATGAGTGCTGGGAAATTAACTCCAGTCCACTGAAAGAACACCAAGTACCCTTAACCACTGAGCAACCTCTCTAGCCCCTACATTCTTACCCAGTTATTTATTTTGTTTTAGGAGTGTTGTACATTTGCCATGATTTGTATGTACAGCTCAGATGACAACTTTTAAAATCAGTTCTCTTCTTCCACCATGTGGATTCCAGGAATTGAACTCAGGTAGTCAGGCTTGGCGACAATGGTCTTTACCTGCCAAGCCATCTTGCTGGCCCCTCAAACTTTACTTTTTAGAGGGAAAAGATTGATGATTAAAAAAAATGATTACTGGGTGTGGTTACATGCCCTTAATCCTAGCACCCAGGAGGTAGAGGCAGGCAGATCTCTGTGAGTTCAAGGCCAGCCTGGTCTACAGAGTGAGCTCCAGGCCAGCTGGGACTAAAGGGAGACCCTGTCTCAAAAAAAAAAAAAAAAAGTAAACAACAGGCCATGGAGCTGAACATGAATCATAAGAAGCATGCCAAGGCTTCTGGGTCCTGGACAACTGTATAGGGTTTTGAACTCTAGAATGATATATATCCATCATCTGGCCTCTTCTTTTTCCTAGGGCCTTGGTATGTAGCCTTGACTGGCCTAGTACTCATTATGTAGCCCAGGCTGGCCTCAAACTTAAGATCCAACTGCCTCAGTCTCTCAAGGACTGGAAATTACACCAAACACAGCAGTCTTACCTATTCTAAAGAAAGACTGGGAATGCTGTTTAGGGAGGACATTAAGCTAAAAAAATCCCTGTTTTAAAAAATATTTTCATGTTATGGGGCTGGAGAGATAGCCTAGTGGTTAAAAGCACCGACTGCTCTTGCAGAGGACCTGGGTTCGATCACCGGCACTCACATGGTGGCTAAGAACCGTCTGTAACTCCAATTCCAGGAGAACTCCAGTTCCAGGGGAATCCGAGACCCTCTTCTGACCTCTGAGGCATTGCACGACACGGGTGCACAAACCTACATGCAGAGAGTACATTCATACACATACAAAAATAAATAAAATTAAAAAAATATATATTTTCATGTTAATCCCAGCACTCAGGAGGCAGAGGTGGGCGAATCTCTGTGAGTTCAAGGCCAGCCTGGTCTACATAATGAGTTCCAGGACAGCTGGGGCTACAGGGAGACCCTGTCTCAAAAAAAAAACAAAGCCGGGTATGGTGGCGCACGCCTTTAATCCCAGCACTCAGCACTCGGGAGGCAGAGGAAGACAGATCTTTGTGAGTTCAAGGCCAGCCTGGTCTACAGAGTGAGTTCCAGGACAGCTAAGGCTACAGGGAGACCCTGTCTCGAAAAGACCAAAAANGAGTTCCAGGACAGCTAAGGCTACAGGGAGACCCTGTCTCGAAAAGACCAAAAAAAAAAAAAAATTCATGTTACTTATGGTGAGGTAGGTAATAATGAAAAATGCAAACAAAATCTCCACAGAACCAACTACTGTTACAGGTGTCAGAAGTGTTCTTTAGAAATTACTCATGTAGGGGCTGGAGAGATGGCCTAGCGGTTAAGAGCACCGACTGCTCTTGCAGAGGACCAAGGTTCGATTCCCAGCACCCACATAGTGGCTGAGAACCGTCTTTAACTCCAGTTCCAGGGGAATCCAACGCTCTCTTCTGACCTCTGAGGCATTGCAGGACATGGGTGCACAGACCTACATGCAGACAGTGCATTCATACAAATAAATAAAATTAAAAAAAAAAAGAAAATACCCATGTAATTTCTCCCAATGTGTCCAGAGAACTCCAAGAACCCGAGGCAGTTAAGCTAAGGAGCAGCCAGTACTACACAGCTGCCACATTTATGGAGCTTGAGATTTCAACGGCCAGAGGCACTTTCAAAAGTGTTTAGTTCTTCAATGTTTTTGTTTTGTTTTTGAGACAGGATCTCACTATGTAGCCTTGGCTTACTATATATACCAGGCTGGACTCAAACTCAGAGACCACCTGCTTCAGGATCTGCCTCAGGGGTGCTGTAATAAAGGTATGAGCCACCATGCCCAGAACTAGTTATGCAAATTTTTTGGGTCTTTTTGAGACAGGGTCTCCCTGTGGCAGCCCCAGCTGTCTTGAAACTGAACTCACAGAGATCCATCTACCTCTGCCTCCCAAATGCTGGGATTAAAGGCATGAACCACCATGCCTGGCATTATTAAATTTTTTAACCAGTTTGAAGTCATTAGCAAACCTTCAGAGCACCCTCCAACAAAACCTCAAGTCCAGATTTTACTTCCCTTTATTTTTTTTTATTTATTTTTTTGGTCTTTTTTGAGACAGGGTCTCCCTGTAGCCCCAGCTGGCCTGGAACTCACTCTGTAGACCAGGCTGGCCTTGAACTCACAAAGATCTGCCTGCCTCTGCCTCCCAAGTGCCAGGATTAAAGGCGTGCGCCACCACGCCCGGCTTTTACTTCCCTTTATTACTTATGTGTGTGAACGATGGGGCTGGAGAGATGGCTCAGCAGTTAAGAGCACCGACTGCTCTTGCAGAAGACCCAGATTCGATTGCCAGCACCCACATGATGGCTAGAACCGCCTTTAAGCCAGGTATGGTGGGACATGTCTTTAATCCTAGCACTCAGGAGGCAGAGGCAGGTGGATCTCTGTGAGTCAAGGTCAGACTGGTCTACAAAGTAAGTTCCAGGCCAGCTGGGGCTATAGAGAGACCCTGTCTCAAAAAGACAAAAAAAAAATGTGCATGAATCAGTCTCATTTTCTCTCAAACCAGTGAGCCCTCTTTCAGAAGCCTTCTCTCTTCAGAGAAGGGCTGTTTCTTGAGCCAGTGCAGAATTTATCAGGAGGATGTTCGTGAACATCACATTCTTCACAACAACCCATTCTTCATTCTGAGCAACTCTGGGGCCAGGGTAAAAGGAAAGCAGGGTGGTGAGACCATCAATAGGTACATCAAATATTTTGGGTGGATCTCACTCTTAATGAAAGAGGTCATGGGGCTGTGGAGGTGGCTCAGCAGTTAAGAACACTAGCTGCTGTTGCAAAGGACCTGAGTCTGGTTACCAGCATCCACGTTGGGTGGCTCACAATCATACACATAAAAATAAATAGCTGGGCATGGTGGTGTACTCTAGAGGCAGAAGCAGACAGATTTCTGTGAATTCAAGTCCATCGTGGTCTATAGAACAAGTTCTAGACCAGCTGGGGCTACAAGGAGACCCTTTCTCAAAAACGCAAAAAAAAAATAATAATAATAATTTAAATGATAGAGATCACATTTTTAAAATTTTTCTCTTAGCAAATGCCAAGTTCTAGAGTTTATGGTTATGGTTAGAATTAAGGTGACTAGTCCTATGTGACAACTCATACTTTTTGTTTTTTTTTTATGTGAATGAAAAATTTTACTTGCATATGTATATGCACCTGTGTCATACAATACCTACAGAGGCCAGAAGAAGGATTGGATCCCCTGGAACTGGAGTTACGATGGCTGTTAGCCACCATGCAGCTCTTATCTTGGCAATTGTTTCCTGCCAAGAAGAGAGCTAAAGTGACTATGCTAACCTCTAATCTTTTCCCCCAGCATCCCAATCTGTATTTCTAGCAGCTAGTTGGCAATTTTTCAGGTGACTTTTCTCAACTGAACTTGAACAGTGGTTCTCCAGCAGATTATTAGTGTAAAACTACTAGCATCTTGCCTAGAGCACATTTAACTTTGAAAAAAAACTACTTAAATGGGGGCTGGAGAGATGGCTCAGCAGATAGGAGCACCGACTGCTCTTGCAGATGACCTGGGTTCTATTCCCAGCACCTACATGGCGGCTAACCACCATCTTTAAGCCTGGCGTGGATCCTAGCACTTGAGAGGCAGAGGCAGGTGGATTTCTGTGAGTTCAAGGCCAGCCTGGTTTTGAACTCACAGAGCAAGTTCCAGGCCAGCTGGGACTATAGGGAGACACTGTCTCAAAAAACAAACAAACAGTGCTTGCTTCGGCAGCACATATACTAAAATTGGAAAGATACAGAGAAGATTAGCATGGACCCTGTGCAAGGATGACACGCAAACTTGTGAAGGATTCCATATTTAAACAAACAGGGCTGTAGAGATGGCCTGGCGGTTAAGAGCACGGACCGCTCTTGCAGAGGACCTGGGTTCGATCCCTAGCACCCACATGGCAGCTGAGAACCGTCTGTAACTCCAATTCCAGGAAAACTCCAGTTCCAGGGGAATCCAATGCCCTCTTCTGACGTCCGCAGCATTGCACAGAAGTACATGC
>VZQC01001733.1:813820-868309 GCA_009823505.1 Rhizomys pruinosus | reverse complement strand
TGTACTGTCTGCATGCAGGTCTGTGCACCCGTGTCGTGCAATGCCGCGGAGGTCAGAAGAGGGTCTCGGATTCCCCTGGAACTGGAGTTCTCCTGGAATTGGAGTTACAGACGGTTCTTAGCCGCCATGTGGGTGCTGGGGATTGAACCCGGGTCCTCTGCAAGAGCAGTCGGTGCTCTTAACCGCTAGGCTATCTCTCCAGCCCCGAGTCTCAATATCTTAAACATAAAATACTAAGAAGAAACAATACTTTGAATTATACCTACCATGTCTGGAGAAGAAGTGAAACACAACTCTGCACTTGTCAGATCTGGTGAATAGTTTGCACTTTTCTATATTTTTTTCAAGAGAATTGAGACATCTAAATAGGGGCAGAATTGACTGTAACACAAACACATTGTAAACATTAAGCAACCATGGCTGTTTGATTACCTTTCTAAAACCCAACAAAAGGAATCTGTGCATTCATAAATGACATATAAATTATTCAGTATAGTAGAGACTTATGCCCTATGAGTATTTTCCCACCTAAGAGAAAAATCACTAGAATTTACCTTTATTGCCAACTTGCAATTTAAATTCAGTGGTGTGTCATCATCAGTCATTGTACTTGAGGTTGACCATTGATAATGTTGAAAAAACACAGGTGAGAACAGGACATATCCATATGTTGAATGACAAGAATTCACAGATCTTAGAGTGAGCTGGAAAAATAAGTTATTTAGAAGAAAACCAACTTAAGCCGGGTGTGGTGGCGCATGCCTTTAATCCTAGCACTTAGGAGGTAGAGGCAGGTGGATCTCTGTGAGTTCAAGGCCAGCCTGGTCTATAGAGTGAGCTCCAGGCCAGCTGGGACTAAAGGGAGACCCTGTCTCAAAAAAGAAGAAGAAAACCAACTTCAAGCTATAGTTTTTTGGTTTTTTTTTGGTCTTTTTGAGACAGCTCCCGCTAGCCTGGAATTTACTATGTAGACCAGGCTGGTCTTAAAGTCATAGAGATCTGCCTGCCTCTGCCTCCCTAGTACTGGGATCAAAGGCATGCACCATCACGCCCAGCATCTTTTTTAAAACTCTATTATGGCGGGCACGGTGGCACGTGCCTTTGATCCCAGCACTTGGGAGGCAGAGGCTGGAGGGTCTCTGGGAGTTCAAAGCCAGCCTAGTCTACATAGCAAGTTCCAGGCCAGCTGGGACAAAAGGGAGACCCTGTCTCAAAAAGACGAAGAAAAAAAAAAAAAAGAAGTACATGCAGACAATATTCATACAAATAAATAAACAAAAACAAACAAACAAACCAAAAATACTTAGTCCAAGGATGCAGCAGCATCCATCCCCCAGGGCTCTTTCTTTCTTGCATCTTCCCCTCCCTAGTGTGGCACCACCATTAGGCTTGAGTGGGAACTGCTTCACTAAACCTGTACAGTATATTGTGGTTCAGGTATGGCAATCAGTCAAGCTGACTGGAAAACAGAATGCCCCTGGCCATGGGCCAGAGTCCAAATTGGTCTGATCAGGAAACTCAAGCACTTTTGTCATGATATATCTACAAGGTGAGGTTTTCACACTTTCTCACTGTATGAAAGTGGAAACATCTAGACCCTGCTGCTGGTGGAAGTCACATTATAAGTTTTATTGTGGTGGTGGTTGTGGTGGTATTGTATGCTGAGGAAGGAGGAGGAAGAAAAATACAGAGAGGAGGAGGCAGAAGAGGAGGAGGAAGGGATGATAAGAAGGAAGAGATGTCAGAAACAGAAGCAGCAGTAGCTGCTGTAGCATGGACTGAACTGTGCCTGTGAACTTCAAACTTATATGAGCCTATGTTGAGCTGAACTGTCTGTTTTTTTCTTCTATTACTTTGTTTTTTGTTTGCTTTTTTTTAGTCTTTTTTTGTCTTTTTGAGACAAGGTCTCCCTGTAGCCCCAGCTGGCCTGGAACTCACTATGTAGACCAGGTGGCCTTGAGCTCAGAGATCCGCCTGCCTCTACCTCCCAAGTGCTAGGTATTAAAGGCATGCACCATCACACTTGGCTGTTACCTGTATCTTAAAGTATCCTGTATTATACAAGTACACTATAAGAACTACTTTAAAATGAACTAATTACAAATATTTCTGTTTTTATTTTGAGACAGAGTCTCATATATCCCAGTATGACCCTGAACTTGCTATGTAGCTGAGAATGACCTTTAACTTGTGATTTTCCTGGCTCTATGCCCTAAGTACTGAGAGTACAAGTGTGTACACTATGCCCAGGATACAAGTATTATTGGACATTACTCTAATAGAGCCACTTAAGAGATATTTCCCATACTGAACATTTTATTTGAAATCTACCTGGAGATGGGTGGGTGCATGCACGCACGCACGCACGTGTGTGTGTGTGTGTGTGTGTGTGTGTGTGTGTAGGCCAGAGGACAACCTCAGTTTCATTCTTCAGGTGCTGTCCACCAGGGTTGTCTTACTGGAGTGGGACTTGCCAAATAGGCTAGTCTTGCTGGTCGGCACGCCCCAGGAATCTCTGTCTCTGCCTCCCAAGTACTGGGACTCCAAGTATATGCAACCACACCCAACTTTTTTTTACATGGGTTCTGGGGATCAAATTCTTACCTCTGTGCTTTCAAGGCAAGTACTTTATTGACTGAACCATCTCCCCAAATAAACATTTAAAAATCTGTATTGTAGCTGGGTGTGGTGGCGCACGCCTTTAATCCTAGCACTTGGGAGGCAGAGGCAGGCGGATCTTTGTGAGTTCAAGGCCAGCCTGGTCTACAGAGCGAATTCCAGGATAGCTGGGGCTACAGGGAGACCAAAAAAAGAAAACAAAAATCTGTATTGTGGGCCAGGTGGGGTGGTACAAATCTTTAATTCTCAGCACCCAGGAATCAGAGATAGGAAAATAAACTATGAGTATCAGGCCAGCCAGTGCTATGTAGTGAGATCTTGACTAAAAAAATAAAAAAATGCTTTTTTTTTTTTGGTCTTTTCGAGACAGGGTCTCCCTGTAGTCCCAGCTGTCCTGGAACTCACTCTGTAGACCAGGCTGGCCTTGAACTCACAAAGATCCGCCTGCCTCTGCCTCCCAAGTGCTAGGATTAAAGGCGTGCGCCACCACACCCGGCTAATGCTTTGTTTTGTATGCAGACAAAGCTTGTGCCATGAACAAGTCATAGAAGGAAATAATTTCAGTCATCTTACAACATTTCTACAGAAATAGGCAATACACCTTCCCTGCTGCATAATGCACATACCCATATCCCACTTAATGATGTGAAGTTCTGACCATGAGTCTCAATATTTTTTTTAAATTTATTTATTATTTTTGTATGTGTATGAATGTACTGTCTGCATGTAGGTTTGTGCACCCGTGTCGTGTCAGAAGAGGGTCTCGGATTCCCCTGGAACTGGAGTTCTCCTGGAATTGGAGTTACAGACGGTTCTTAGCCGCCATGTGGGTGCTGGGGATTGAACCCGGGTCCTCTGCAAGAGCAGTCGGTGCTCTTAACCGCTAGGCTATCTCTCCAGCCCCGAGTCTCAATATCTTAAACATAAAATACTAAGAAGAAACAATACTTTGAATTATACCTACCATGTCTGGAGAAGAAGTGAAACACAACTCTGCACTTGTCAGATCTGGTGAATAGTTTGCACTTTTCTATATTTTTTTCAAGAGAATTGAGACATCTAAATAGGGGCAGAATTGACTGTAACACAAACACATTGTAAACATTAAGCAACCATGGCTGTTTGATTACCTTTCTAAAACCCAACAAAAGGAATCTGTGCATTCATAAATGACATATAAATTATTCAGTATAGTAGAGACTTATGCCCTATGAGTATTTTCCCACCTAAGAGAAAAATCACTAGAATTTACCTTTATTGCCAACTTGCAATTTAAATTCAGTGGTGTGTCATCATCAGTCATTGTACTTGAGGTTGACCATTGATAATGTTGAAAAAACACAGGTGAGAACAGGACATATCCATATGTTGAATGACAAGAATTCACAGATCTTAGAGTGAGCTGGAAAAATAAGTTATTTAGAAGAAAACCAACTTAAGCCGGGTGTGGTGGCGCATGCCTTTAATCCTAGCACTTAGGAGGTAGAGGCAGGTGGATCTCTGTGAGTTCAAGGCCAGCCTGGTCTATAGAGTGAGCTCCAGGCCAGCTGGGACTAAAGGGAGACCCTGTCTCAAAAAAGAAGAAGAAAACCAACTTCAAGCTATAGTTTTTTGGTTTTTTTTTGGTCTTTTTGAGACAGCTCCCGCTAGCCTGGAATTTACTATGTAGACCAGGCTGGTCTTAAAGTCATAGAGATCTGCCTGCCTCTGCCTCCCTAGTACTGGGATCAAAGGCATGCACCATCACGCCCAGCATCTTTTTTAAAACTCTATTATGGCGGGCACGGTGGCACGTGCCTTTGATCCCAGCACTTGGGAGGCAGAGGCTGGAGGGTCTCTGGGAGTTCAAAGCCAGCCTGGTCTACATAGCAAGTTCCAGGCCAGCTGGGACAAAAGGGAGACCCCATCTCAAAAATAACCAAAAAAAAAAAAAGAAAGAAAACTCTATTATGACCCATCACTCGAGAGGCAGAGGCAGGCAGATCTCTGTGAGTTCAAAGCCAGCCTGGTCTACATAGCAAGTTCCAGGCCAGCTGGGACAAAAGGGAGACCCCATCTCAAAAATAACCAAAAAAAAAAAAAGAAAGAAAACTCTATTATGACCCATCACTCGAGAGGCAGAGGCAGGCAGATCTCTGTGAGTTCAAAGCCAGCCTGGTATACATAGTGAGTTCCAGAATAGCTGAGGCTACAGGGAGACCGTCTCAAAAAGACAAAACAAAACCCAAAAAACCCAACTCTATTATGAATATTAATGTCACAAATATGTTCAAATAAAATCATATTTGACCTATAACCTGTACTGTGTAACATGTATAACCTGCACTCTGTAATGTGTTTTGAATTTGCTCATGTACGCATATATATGTATATTGAACATATGTTTATTAAATCTAAAATCTTTTTTTTTTTTTTTGTCTTTTTTGAGACAGGCCTCCCTGTGGCCCCAGCTGTCCTGGAATTTACTATGTAGACCAGTCTGCCCTTGAACTCACAGAGATCTGCCTGCCTCTGCCTCCTGACTGCTGAGATTAAAGTTATGCCCAACAGGCCCAACACACTTGGCTTTTTTTTTATTTATTTATTTTTGTACGTGTATGAATGTACTGTCTGCATGTAGGTTTGTGCACCTGTGTCGTGCAATGCTGCAGAGGTCAGAAGAGGGTCTCGGATTCCCCTGGAACTGGAGTTCTCCTGGAATTGGAGTTTCTGACGGTTCTCGGCCGCCATGTGGGTGCTGGGGATCGAACCCGGGTCCTCTGCAAGAGCAGTCAGTGCTCTTAACCGCTAAGCTATCTCTCCAGTCCCACACTTGGCTTTTTGGTGGTTTTTTTTTTTTTGTTTTTTGTTTTTTTTGTTTTTTTTCCAGACAGGGTCTCCCTGTAGCCCCCAGTAGTCCTGGAACTCACTCTGTAGACCAGGCTGGGCTTGAACTCACAGAGATCCACCTGCCTCTGCCTCCTGAGTGCTAGGATTAAAGGCATGTGCCACCACGCCCAGCTGCACACTTAGCTTTTTATTTATTTATTAATTAATTAATTAATTAATTTATTTATTTATTTATTTTTTATGTGTATGAGTGTACTGTCTCCATGTAGGTTGGTTCAGCCGTGTAGTGCAATGCCGTGAAGGTCAGAAGAGGGCGTCGAGGGGCTGGAGAGATGGCCTAGCGGTTAAGAGCACCGACTGCTCTTGCAGAGGACCCGGGATCCATCCCCAGCACCCACATGGCGGCTGAGAACCGTCTGTAACTCCAATTCCAGGAGAACTCCAGTTCCAGGGGAATCCGACACCCTCTTCTGACCTCCGCGGCATTGCATGACACGGGTGCACAAACCTACATGCAGACAGTACATTCATACACATTCAAAAATAAATAAAATAAAAAAAAAACCACTCCCCCCCCAAAAAATTAATTAAAAAAAAGAAGAGGGCGTCGGATTCCCCTGGAACTGGAGTTAAAGAAGGTTCTTAGCCGCCATGTGGGTGCTGGAAATCGAACCCCGGTCCTCTGCAAGAGCAGTCAGCGCTCTTAACCACTGAGCCATCTCTCCAGCCACACACACTTAGCTTTTTTTTATTATTATTAATTTTATTCATTTCTGTATGTGTATGAATATACTGTCTGCATGCAAGTCTGCGCACCCGTGTCGTGCAACGCCGCGGAGGTCAGAAGAGGGCGTCTCTCCAGCCCCCACACTTAGCTTTTTTTAATTTATTTTTTAATTTTTGGTCTTTTTGAGACAGGGTCTCTCTGTAGCCCCAGCTGTCCTGGAACTCGCTCTGTAGACCAGGCTGGCCTTGAACTCACAAAGATCCGCCTGCCTCTGCCTCCCAAGTGCTAGGATTAAAGGCATGCGCCACCACGCCGGGCCCACACTTAGCTTTTTAATGTTATTACTTACACCCTTCTCAGACGGATCTAGCCACAGATCTTCACTCATTCGTGCTAGAGTCTGTACTGCTTTCCCAAACACTATGGAAAAAGAAAGGTGCTGTTTATATTCTTTATAACAATCAAAATAGATCTCAGGATTATTTCGGCATGCATGGATCCCACTGAACCATATTTCCTAATATAGCATTAGTCTGTAAAATGCTGGTGTGTGTGTGTGTGTGTGTGTGTGTGTGTGTGTGTGTGTGTGAAACTGGAGTGATGTCTTGGGTTAAGAGCACTGGCTGGGATCAACTGAACAATTTGTTTGTGAAGGTCAGATTTTTTTTTCCACTTTTGTGTATTTAAAAAATTTTCACAATCATTCCTTGAGGTTTTTAGTTGTTCTGTGTTATCTTCCAGGTCTGATATTCTTTGTTCTGCTTCCTCCATTCTACTTCTGAGGCTTTTTCCGTTTCTTTCCTCTTGATTGGATGAGTGCTTCATTTCCTTTTTCATGTCATCTTGTGATTTCTTTAGTATTTCCACTTCCTTTTGGAGCTTCTCAATCTCTTCCTGTAGCTCTTTGCTTCGCTGGTTGGTTTCCTTTTCTTTTTCAACATGGGATCTTTTCAGTGTTTCCACTTCCTTCTGGAGTTTGTCATTCTCTCTCTAGGTCCTTCTTGAGTTTTTCATTCTCTCTCCTTTGTTCTCTGACTTGTTCTTTATATTCTTTGAATATGTCCACAATCGTTCTTCTAAGATCTGTATCCTGGGCCATTCCCAGGGGGATCCCACTGTAGGAATCTCCCACAAGGTTGGTAGAGCTTGGTGTGGAATTATCCTGCACCTTTCCCATGTTGTCCCTTCTCCATGTTCCTGGCATGTGGGTTTCTCTTTGCCTATATTCCAATGTGAATCCCAAATTCCTCTTCACTGTGTTGAAGGCTTGCTTTGCTTGCCTCCTTCAGATGTCTTCATTGTTTGTTTGATTTGTTTTTCTCCTTGCTTATGGAGTGTTAAGTTTTAGGCCTTCTATTGGAAGTCTAACTCACTCTTCCCTAGAAAAGGAAGAAGTTCTGAAGGTTCTCCAAAGAATCTACTTGGACACTCCCTGGGCAATTCCAGTTGTTGGGTGTGTGTGTGTGTGGGGGGGTATGCCTGTTTAGCCCACACCCTGATACTCTGTGCTTCATTTGGTCCTGGGAAACTGAAGGTCAGATTCTTTTTTTTTTTTGGTCTTTTCGTAGACCAGGCTGGCCTTGAACTCACAAAGATCCACCTGCCTCTGCCTCCCTCGTGAGGATTAAAGGCGTGCGCCACCACACCTGGCTGAAGGTCAGATTTTTTTTTAATTTTTTTTTATTAACTTTATTTCTGTATGTGTATGAATGTACTGTCTGCATGCAAGTTTGTGCACCCGTGTCGTGCAATGCCGCGGAGGTCAGAAGAGGGTATCGGATTCCCCTGGAACTGGAGTTCTCCTGGAATTGGAGTTACAGACGGTTCTCAGCCACCATGTGGGTGCTGGGGATCGAACCCGGGTCCTCTGTAAGAGAGGTCGGTGCTCTTAACCGCTAGGCCATCTCTCCAGCCCCTGAAGGCAGTTTTTAATTAATTAATTAATTTATTTATTTATTTATTTATTTATTTTTGTATGTGTATGAATGTACTGTCTGCATGCGAAGTTTGTGCACCTGTGTCGTGCAATGCCGCGGAGGTCAGAAGAGGGTATCGGATTCCCCTGGAACTGGAGTTCTCCTGGAATTGGAGTTTCAGACGGTTCTCAGCCGCCATGTGGGTGCTGGGGATCGAACCCGGGTCCTCTGTAAGAGAGGTCGGTGCTCTTAACTGCTAGGCCATCTCTCCAGCCCCTGAAGGTCAGATTCTTAACAGAGCCTCCCTTCTGTTCTTGCCCCAAGTGTCAAATTCCCAAAGAATTTGAAATAGGGGCTTTTGGTACAGAAGATACTACTCCTCAGTCCAAGTATTGGTTATTTGGAAATTGTTGGCAATCATTCTACCCAAACTTTACCAACTATTTACACAAAGTTCAGCCTGGCTCTTCCATTCACTCCATACTTGATCTCAGCCAAGTTCTGAAAAGTGTTTACCACTTGTGATTCTACTATGATGACATGCAGGCTCTGGGGTTCAGGTTAAGCTGCAGTGGTATTAACTTTGATTTGGAATCAAGATCTTAGAACAAAGGTAAAGCAACATGCAAGACTCTGAGAAGAACAGAGCACAAGTTGGCCAAATTTATATAATGCAGTTGAAATAAGTCTTGAATCCCTTTTCTTGAATATTTCTAAACACTTTCCTTTTAACTTAAAAATAACATTTGACTCTCAGGTTTAGGTTAAGACAAGTATCTAAGATCCATCTAAGAGCTAAATTGTTCAATTGATCCACACGGCATTTTATTTCATTTTTTTTTTTTTAATTTTTGGTCTTTTCAAGACAGGGTCTCCCTGTAGTGCCACCTGTCCTGGAACTAACTCTGTAGATCAGGCTGGCCTTGAACTCATAAAGATTCGCCAGCCTCTGCCTCCTGAGTGCTAGGATTAGAGACATACGCCACCACGCCTGGCCCACACAGCATTTTAAAAAATGTTTATGGGGCTGGAGAGATGGCTAGGCAGTTAAGAGCACCAAATGCTCTCTCAGAGGACCCGGGTTCGATTCCTAGTACCCACATGGCGGCTAAGAACCAGTTCCAGGGGAATCCGATGCCCTCTTCTGACATCTGCAGCATTGCACGACATGGGTGCCCCAGCCTACATGCAGATAGTACACTCATACACAAAAAAATCATAAAATAAAAATTAAAAAAATACAAAAAAAATTTCTGTGTAGGCTGGGCATGGTGGCGCACGCCTCTAATCCCAGCATGAGGGAGGCAGAGGCAGGCCCATATCTGTAAGTTCAAGGCCAGCCTGGTCTACAGAGTGAGTTCCAGGCCACCTGGGACTACAGGGAGACCCTGTCTCAAAAAGACCAAAAAAAAAAAAAAAAGTTTATGTGTATGAGTGTTTTCCCTGCATGTATGTAAGAGCACCCATGTTGTGCAATGCCTGAGGAGATCAAAAGAATGCATTGGATCGCCTGGAACTGGAGTTATAGATGGTTAGCCACCATGTAGGTGCTGGGATCTGAACCTGTGTCCTCTGCAAATGCAGCCAGTCCTCTTAACCCGAGACATCTCTCCAGTCTCCCCCAACCCCCAGCATTTTACAGACTAATGGTACATTGGGAAATACAGTATAATACTGTAAAGAATGAAAAAAAAAATATTCCCTGCCCAGGGATGGAACCCAAGGCTTTGCACGTCAGACAAGGTGTGTACCACAGGTACGTTCCCAGACTAGTAATGCCCCCCCCCTTTTTTTAAAGTAATGCCCTTTTATAAGGGGCTATTTACAATATAGCTCCCATAGTTTCCTTATTATCAAGGTCTTTACATGTGTTTGTGTCTCATGCATACAACAAACCCTGTCAATGAAGGTGTTAATGTTAGTTCTATTTTCAGTTGAGGAAACTAAACCTGAAAATGACTGAATAGCTGGTCCAAGACCACACATTTCTTTTAAAAAAGGGGGAGGAGGACAGGCATGGTGGGGCACACCTCTAATCCCAGCACTCAGGAGACTGAGGCGTACGGATCTCGGTGAGATCGGGGCCAGTCTGGTCTACATATCAAGGGCAGCTATGGAGGGGTTTGCATAGATAGCTTAGGTTGCTTCTCCCCAGCTTCTTCCACAAGGTCGTCAGCATCTCAAGTTTAAACCCAATACCACAATC
This sequence comes from Rhizomys pruinosus, assembly GCA_009823505.1. Lineage (NCBI taxonomy): Eukaryota > Metazoa > Chordata > Mammalia > Rodentia > Spalacidae > Rhizomys > Rhizomys pruinosus. The sequence goes on along the minus strand of VZQC01001733.1, from coordinate 858,012 downwards.
CTTTCAAGTTCACCCGGGAGAAAACTAGGCTTAAATACAAGGAGGTGGACCGTCATCCCATTCGAAGCCAGCGGGGCCTCATGGGCGGTGGCTTCACTTCCAAGCAGGCGAGGAGGAAGATGGAGACACTTCAAAAACGTTAGGCTTTCCCTTTTCTACCGCGGAAGGCAAGAACGGCTGCTCCACCTTTCACCTGACTGCCGTTCATCTCGCACTTCAGCACCGCTACCGGCGAAGCGGACATGGCTGCGAAGCGCCGCTCCACAGAACTGTCGCAGGTGCCCGGATGTTGCGCGCGTTTTCGGTGCTCTCAGTTCGTTTGTCCCACCCTACCTACTGAATCCCCATTGCGCGGCTTCGCTTTCTGGTGAGAAAAGTCCCACGCGGGCCGCCGTAGGGCAGTCTCTGGTGACCCTCCAGTCTCATTGGTGGTGGAAGAAGTGGGCGGGTCGCCGAGGAGCCTGAGGAAGAGGGTGGCGTCGTTCGTGCTGACTGAGCGAAGCCCAGTGACAGGATGGTGAGCACCGCCCTAGCAGCGACCTGTGGCCAGCTATGGACCCGGCGCTGCGGCGTCGGGAGCCGCAGGGAGGCCGGGGTCGAGGGCGACGGGAGGCCCCGTCGGGCGCGGCTGGGGCGTGGGCCTGACGGAGGCCGCGGAGGTGGGGTGGGAGGGTCGCGGACGGCCGGGGGTGCGGCGGGGGTTGGGGGGGCAGAGGGCGTCCTCGGACTGGTCCCAGCTGCTGCGTGTCGCGTCACGAGATCCGCACGCGCGAGCCGGAGGAGGCCTCCGGCCTGCGGCGGGACTGGACGCGGCCGCCTGCTTGAGGCCGGACGTTTTCTTGGCAGCGGTCCTCAGGTCCCCGGGCCGTGCGGGTGGGGACAGCCAGTGCGGAGCGGGAAGTAGCTAGATCCACTCCCCACGCGCGCCGTGTGCCGCCGGGGCAGACAGGGCCTGGCGCTGCAGAGCGGGATTGTGTGAGCTGCAGCTCGGTGGGAAACGCTGAGACTATGTGCGCAGTTTGGAGAAAGGCCGACGGCCGCTGTGGGGTCATTTGGAGAGCTCTGGCTGGTCGGTCGCATCCACCCGGGCTGCTTCAGGCCTTGAGTTACTACCCCTGCGACCTTCCTCAGTGAAACGGGGAGGTACATGCTACTGGGAAGTCACATTACAAAACAGATATACGAAGATTACCGTTGTACAGCCTTTTTTAAAGGGGTGGCTTTTAAACGTTCCAGCCGAAGATTGATGCCTATGCTCCTTTAAAGGCTTTTACTTAAATCACTTGATTTTTGCTCCAGCTTAAAGTAGATGTTAATGCTAAGTATGAGACACTTCTCAGTAGAGAAATAATTACCTGCCATGATTCCATAGTCATGTTTCTGAAGTCGTTTTGAGAGGTGAACATTTTCTTAGGGTTTTTGTTCTAGTACATCCTCCCCCTCCCTTTTTTTTTTTTTACGTTAAGATCTCACTTTGTGTCCCTGCCTGACCTGGAGCTCACAGAGATCCTGCTTCTGCCTGCAGAAGGTGGCCCCCAACATGCCTGCTGGTACATGGCTTTTCTTTTTTTTTTTTTTTTGAGACAAGGTCCCCTGGAACTATGTAGACCAGGCTGGCCTTGAACCCCTAGAGATCCACCTGCCTCTGCCTCCAAGTCCTGGCATAAAAGGCGAGCGCCACCATGGCCATCTGAAACACCTTCAACACTACCATAACCAAAGCCTGTAGACCCCAAATTGAAATGTGTTTTCTCTGTTTTGGTTGGAAAGGTATGTTGATTTTTTAATTGTTTGTATCTTTGGTTGACATTTTCATTTTATATTCATATTAATATACCCTCTGTAACAATAACATCCTGCAGCACTACTGGAACACTAAAGAGAATTAAAATCACTTCTTGGGAGGCAGAGGCAGGCAGATCTTTGTGAGTTCAAGGCCAGCCTGGTCTACAGAGTGAGTTCCAGGACAGCTGGGACTACAGGGAGACCCTGTCTCGAAAAGATCAAAAAAAAAAAAAATCACTTCTTGAGGGATAACTAGATATCAAAAATCTAAGAAAATGTTACTGCTTATTATTGAGTAATTTCCCAAATTATACACATATATAATTTTTTTTTTGGTCTTTTTGAGATAGGGTCTCCCTTTAGTCCCAGCTGGCCTGGAGTTCACTATGTAGACCAGGCTGGCTTTGAACTCACAGAGATCCACCTGCCTCTGCCTCCTGAGTGCTGGGATTAAAGATGTGCACCACCAAGCCCAGCATATAATTATTTTATATAACCTTATGAAAAATTAACAGAATGGAAAACAGGGAAGTCAATGTGGAAACAAGATTAGGAAAAGTAGAACAGTGTTCACAAGGCAAATTTATACTATGTGGTTTGGCCAATGTTTAAAAATAGGACAAAAAGCCAGGCGTGGTGGCACACACCTTTAATCCTAGCACTCAGGAGGCAGAGGCAGTTGGATCTTTGTGAGTTCAAGGCCAGCCTGGTCTACAGAGTGAGTTCCAGGACAGATGGGGCTACAGGGAGGCCCTGTCTCGAAAAGACCAAAAAAAAAAAAAAAAAGTGACCTACGACAAATGTTTCTTTTGGAATTGTTTTCAGCATAGCTGATTTTTAACATTTCCTCTCATAACATTCAGAAATCATTAATCATTTTTGCATATTTGTTTGGTATGGGGTTTTTTTTGTTGTTCTTTTAAAATTTTTTGTTGCTTTCTTTTTAACATTGGTCATGTTTCACCCTTTTTTTTCATTCCCCTGTCTGCAATCAACTTCTTCATTCCACTAAGGCTGGGCACAGAGTAAGTTTCTTCTCTTAGCTCCTACTAACAATGGTGGTTGGGTGGCTGATTACTGACTGGATTTCTCATCCTTTTAAAATCTACCTGCTGGGCGTGGTGGTGCACGCCTTTAATCGCAGCACATGGGAGGCAGAGGCAGGCCCATCTCTGTGAGTTCAAGGCCAGCCTGGTCTACATAGAGAGTTTCAGGATGGCTGGGGCTACAGGGGGACCCTGTCTCAAAACAAAAACAAAAACAAAAAAACTACCAATAGAAAGTAACTAACTTCCCATGCTTTGAGTTCTTTACATGAGTGTAACAAGACTGCCATTTCCAGGATCTTTCGCTGCCTCTAACCTGATTTGTTAGCATGGAATTCAGGGAAGGACTGTCCTTGATATATATGTGTCTTATAACAGTATTTCCCTTAAAACGTGGTCACTAGCAGTCAACCATAGGATTCTGCCCTGCTGTGGATCTTTTTGTGTGCTCATTCATACAGTTACAGCATTGTAGATATTCATGGAGATGATACATGGCACCTCATAGAATTTATGCCTCACTAATGTGCTTTCTGGTACCTTTCAATTGAACAGTTTAGTTTTAGTCCCAAACATTTTTCAACCCATTCTAGATACATTCCCTTTCATGAATTCAGAGTTCTTTTTTTTTTAATATAGAAATCTATTTTACTTTTTCTCAAACGCCAGCTTCCCACATTCAGTACTTTAAATCTGAAGGGATCCTCCTCTAAAATGAAGATTGTTCTGTATCAAGGTACTTTTTTATTGATTCCCAATGAGGGTGGATACCTTGTATTAGATTTTAGCTTTCGAATGTCTTGTCCATTAAGACCTGCTTTGAAACAGTATATGTCGTTGAACAAATATAGCTGAAACTACTCTATAAGGAAGGAATCATTTAGCAGCCTCTTTCAAGATGTGCTCATTTTGTGACCTTATTTCAGTTGCCTATGTCCTTTGCAATCATTTGTTTTTGTTGTTAGATGAATCAAGCTTGTGTTAGTAATCATTCTAACTTCATGTAGTTTTAAAATTCAATTAATTAATTAATTAACTTATTTTGAATTTTGAGACAGGGTCTCGCTATGGCCCCAGCTGGCCTGGAAGTCACTCTGTAGACCAGGCTGGCCTTGAACTTACAAAGATCCACCTGCCTCTGCCTCCCAAGTGCTAGGATTAAAGGCATGCACCACGATGCCCAGCTACACATGTATTATTTTTAAAAGAACTTTTAAACAGTATTCTGGTAAATGACTAAATTTAATGATTCTGTTCAGTCTTGCAATTTTAAAAAATATTTTATTTTTATTTTATGTATATGCATATATTGTCTGCATGTATGTAAGTACACCAGTGTCATGCAGTCCCAGTGGAGATCAGAAGAGGTGTCACATTCCCCCGGAACTGTATAGACTGGTGTTGCCACCATGTGGTACTGGCATCTTTCCAACTGAGCCATCTTTCCAATCTCAGTCTTGCAGTTTTTACATTTCTTAGGATTGGTGCTTTAAAAACAAACTTTTTTTTTTTAAATACAGGTCTATGTAACCTTGGCTTGGCCTGCAACTCTCTGTGTAGATGGACTCCCAAATCCACCTGCCTCTGCCTTTATTTTGTCATCCGAGACTGTGTCACAACTCTAAACTACCTCCTCCTAAATTCATCACTTATTTACCTGGCTTTTCTTTCTTTTAATGCTCTAGTTCACCTAAGAGATTGTGAATTTTTTTTTTTTAATTCATAGATTATCCAGAGGGTATGCTGGCAGTTTTATCCAGATAATAAAAATATGACAGGATTTCTACTGAAGGAAAGTGAAGATAGCAAAAATTATAATGTAAAAGCACATTTATCAAAACTCTAAACAGGCTTTTTTTTTAATTTTATTTATTTTTGTATGTGTATGAATGTACTGTCTGCATGTAGGTTTGTGCACCCGTGTCATGCAATGCTGCGGAGGTCAGAAGAGGGTCTCAGATTCCCCTAGAACTGGAGTTCCCCTGGAATTGGAGTTACAGACGGTTCTCAGCCACCATGTGGGTGCTGGGGATCGAACCCAGGTCCTCTGCAAGAGCAGTCTGTGCTCTTAACCGCTAGGCTATCTCTCAGCCCATAAAACATAGGCTTTTATACCCTTGTAAGACTATTAGTTTGAAGTAACAAAATCAGTAAATTTGGGGTAATAGTCTTCAAATAGTTCTTAGCCTAGTAAGCATAAGTTATAAAGTTAACTCTTCTTAGCAGGCTGTGGTGGCACCTACAGGCTCAAAAAGACCAAATAAAGTTAAGTCTTCTGCAGTTTCAATTTTTTTTTAATTTTGTTTGGCTTTGGTAACATTCTCATTATGTGGTCCTGGCTAGCCTGGAATAGGAACTTACTTGCAAGCTTTGAACTCCTTTTTTTTTTTTTTTTTGGAGCTAGGGTCTCCCTGTAGCTTTAGCTGGCTTAGAATTTACCATGTACCGGGCTGGTCTCAATCTCAGGGATCCATCTGCCTCGAACTCTTAGCAGTCCTGTCTCAGCTTCCTGAGTGGTAGGATTACAAGCATGAACCACCATACCTAGCATATTTCATTTTTGCATTTTTGAAAATTCTCTTTAACAATGCTTTTTGTAGTTAAATAGGTTTTATATTACAGTTGCAGAATTATGAATTACTTTGCAATTCTTCAAAACTTCCAAATTCTATGGGGCCTAGTAATATATTTTTCATTTTCCAATTTTGGTTTAGTGTATTTTTATTTTATATGTGTGAGTGTAGTGCCTGCATGTGTGTAAATGCACCTGTGTCATGCAGTGCCAGTGGAAGTCAGAAGAGAGTGTGGATCCCCTAGAACTGGAGTTAAGGACTGCTGTTAATCACCGTATAGGTGCTGGGAATTAAACCTGGGTCCTCTGCCAGAGCAGCCAGTGCTCTTACCTGCTGAGTCATCTCTCCAGCCCCTATTTAGTGTCCTTTTTTTTTTTTTTTTTTTTTTTTTTTTTTTGTCTTTTTGGGAGACAGGTCTCGTGCTCTGGCTGTTCTGGAACTCAATCTGTATGTAGACCAGGCTGGCCTTGAACTCTCAGAGCCTGCCTCTGCCTCCCAAGTGTTAGGATTATAAAGGCATGCACCACCACACCCAGCCTATTTAGTGTAATTTATAGATCTCTAAATCTCTTTTTTTTTTTTTTTTTTAGGATAGGATCTCTCTGTGTAGCTGTGGCTGGCTTGGAACTTGCTATATAGACCAAACTGGCCTTGAACTTGTAGTCCTCTTGCCTTCCTAGTGCTGGGATTACAAATGTGTCTGGCACCAGGTTAGTGAATCAGTTTTAAAGGATTTACTTTTTTCTTGGTAAATAAAATAGCACAGGGGGCTGGAGAAATGGCTCAGTGGTTAAGAGCACTGACTGCTCTTCCAGAGGACCCAGGTTCAATTTGATTCCCAGCACCCACATGGCAGCTAAGAACTGTTTTAGGCCGGGAATGGTGGCACATGCCTTTAATCCCAGCACTCCGGAGGCAGAGGCAGGTGGATCTCTGTGAGTTCAAGGCCAACTGGTCTACATAGGAGCTCCAGGCCAGCTGGGACTAAAGGAGACCTGTCATCAAAAGAAAAAAAAAAAAAAAAAAAAAGTTGCTGGGCATGATGGTACACACCTTTAATCCCAGCACTCAGGAGGTAGAGGCAGGTGGATGTCTGTGAGTTCAAGGCCAGCCTGGTCTACAAAGTGAGCTCCAGGCCAGTTGGGACTAAAGGGAGACCCTGTCTCAAAAAGACCAAGAAAAATTAAAAGAAAATAAATAAAAAATAAAATAGCACAAACTTTGATATCTAGGGTAAGATTGACTTAGAATAAATGCTATATATTTGTTGAAATATAATAGGAACTGTAGGAATAACTTACACTCTTTTAAGTTCTAGAATCTGACAAATTTAAAGTAGCAATCATGGGAAGAGAATGTTTTGATATATTTAATATGTCTTATCTCCCCTTGATACTTTAAAGTTGGTGTTGGTATTAGGAGATCTGCATATCCCACACCGGTGCAACAGTTTGCCGGCTAAATTCAAAAAGCTGCTGGTACCAGGAAAGATTCAGCACATTCTCTGCACTGGAAACCTTTGCACCAAAGAGAGCTATGACTATCTCAAGACTCTGGCTGGTGATGTTCACATTGTGAGAGGAGACTTTGATGAGGTAATGTATTTCCCTTTCCCTTCCCATCTACTTCCTTTTTTTTTCTTTACATAAACTTTTTTTTCTTTACATAAACTTTATTCTATAGACTATAGAGGTGTTTTGTTTTGTTTTTAATTTTTTTTTTATTTTTTATGTGTATGAATGTATTGTCTGCATGTAGGTCTGTGCACCCATGTCATGCAGTGCCTCAGAGGTCAGAAGTGGGTGTTGGATTCCCCTGGGACTGGAGTAGGAGATGGTTCTCAGCTGCCATGTGGGTGCTGGGGATGGAACCTGGGTCCTCTGCAAGAGCAGTCGGCACTCTTAACCACTAGGCCATCTCTCCAGCCACTGACTATAGAGTTTTTCTACTGCTAAGTTCTTTTGTTTTCCTTTCTTGTAAAAATTTCCAAAGGCCTGGACATGCAGTTCAATGATAAAATACCCTAGTATGCATAATACCCTGGGTTCAATCTTCTATAATATGCAAAATTGTTTTCCCCAAATATTAAGTTATGGGTTAAGTATTCCTTAGGTTGGGACCAGAAGTATTTGGATTTGGAACTTTAAAAAAATTTTTTTTTATTATTATGTGTATGAATGTACTGTCTGCATGTAGGTTTGTGCACCCGTGTCGAGCAATGCTGCGGAGATCAGAAGAGGGCATCGGATTCCCCTGGAACTGGAGTTAAAGAGGTTCTTAGCTGCCATGTGGGTGCTGGGAATCAAACCCGGGTCCTCTGCAAGAGCAGTTGGCACTCCCAACTACTGAGCCATCTCTCCAGCCCCTGGATTTGGAACTTTTTTAGATTTGCAAATGTTTATACATATATAATGAGATATTGGGGATGAGACCCAACTCTAAACATGAAATTTTGTTTTAATTTTTTTTTTTTTTTTTTTTTTTTTTTTTTTTTTTTTTTTNACTATTTTAAGATTTGCAAATGTTTATAACATATATAATGAGATATTGGGGATGAGACCCAACTCTAAACATGAAATTTTGTTTTAATTTTTTTTTTTTTTTTTTTTGTTTTTTTTTTTATTTTTTTTTTTTTTTGGTTTTTCGAGAGGGTCTCCCTGTAGCCCCAGCTGTCCTGGAACTCACTCTGTAGACCAGGCGTGGCTGAACACGCAGATCCTGCCTCAGCCTGCCCAAAGTGCTAGGATTAAAGGCGTGCGCCACCACGCCCGGCGAAATTTTGTTTTATTCATATATACCATAACCTGAAAATATGAAATGAATTCCAGGTCAGCCTAGGCAACAAAGTAAGACCCTGTCTGGGTGAGGAAAAATAAAAAATTTCAACTTTGCCATTAGTTATTAAATAAAAAGTTTGGATAAACTATGGAAGTAAAAGACTGGGGAGATAGGAAAGGACAAACTTACATGTTAATTAGAATTTAGGTCTGGTTTATTGAAAAATATAGTGTATTTAGATTGTTGCAGTAGAGGAACGAGCTGGATCATCTGTTAGGCAAAAGGACTACTGACGCTGACTAGACCTCAGTGAATGAATTTGTGGAACATCCATCAAGTTAGGATACTAACTTGATTTAATAGGCCTTAACAAAAATGTTTATAAATTCCATTGGGGGGGTTGGGGAAGGCTGCCAACAGGAAAGGGGGATAAAGATTAAGCTGGAGATGCTCTGTATGAAATACATAAAAATTCAGTAAGACAACTATATTAAGGCTTCTATTCATGTCATGGTAAAGAAATAACTGTTAAATTTCGTTTCTAATTTGCTAAGTTCACAGACCCTAGAGCCATGTTACCTGAGTTTGCATCTTACCTCAACCACTTACTGGCATGTAACCTTGGGCAAGTTACTTCAATTTCTTTGCACCTCATCCATAAAATAGGTATCAGGGGCTGGAGAGATGGCTCAGCGGTTAAGGGCACCGACTGCTCTTGCAGAGGACCTGGGTTCGATCCCCAGCACCCACATGGCGGCTGAGAACCGTCTTTAACTCCAGTTCCAGGGGAATCCGACACCCTCTTCTGACCTCCGCGGCATTGCACGACAGGGGTGCACAAACCTACATGCAGACAGTACACTCATACACATAAAAAATAAATATGCCAGGTGTGGTGGCTCGCGCCTTTAATCCCAGCACTCAGGAGGCAGAGGTAGGCAGATCTCTGTGAGTACAAGGCCAGCCAGGTCTACAGAGTGAGGTCCAGGACAGCTGGTACTAAAAGGGAGACCCTATCTCAAAAATACCAAAAAAAGGAAAAAACAAAAATTAAAAATTAAAAAAAGAAAATACCAAAAAATAAAAAAATAGGTATCATGACTATCAAAGCCTGGGATATAATTTGAATATGTCCTACTAGTTTACAGGTCATGTATCTTAAGTTGAGAAAACCTGCAAATTTGGGGGAATTATTCTTATAAAAATTGTACTGATGGGCTGGAAAGATAGCCTAGCGGTTAAGAGCACCGACTGCTCTTGCAGAGGACCCGGGTTCGGTCCCCAGCACCCACATGGTGGCTAAGAACCATCTGTAACTCCAATTCCAGGAGAACTCCAGTTCCAGGGGAATCCGACACCCTCTTCTGACCTCTGCAGCCTTGCACGACATGGGTGCAGAAACCTACATGCAGACAGTACATTCATACACATACAAAAATAAATAAAATTTAAAAAATAAAAATAAAAATTGTATTGCATTTTATTTAGTGTATGTGTGTTTGTGTGGTACTTGTGTGGAAGTCAGAGGACAGCTTAGGAGAGTCATTTCTCTCCTTCCACCATGTGGGAACCAAGGATAAAATTCAGGCTTGGTGTCAAGCACCTAAACCCACAGAGCCATCTCACAAGTACAGGAATAATTATTCTTTAAAGCATGCCTGAAGAAATAAACTTCTGTAGAAATAAACTTAGTAAAGGAGTTGCTTGGCAAATTCCAGTTTATATTGAATAAGATTTTTTTTTATTTTCACTCTTATTTTATTACTGAAATATGTTGTCCTATTCACCCCACCCCACCTGACCCAAATCTCACCCTCATCGGCTACCTTCCCTCTCCTCCCTTCCTACCTCTTGTCCAGCACAAGTACCCCATTCTCAGCCCACTGGCATTTGGAGTATGTCCATTGGGAGGCAATGTTGAAGCTACCCTGGCACCTCTGTGGGGACATAGAGGGGGTTGAAGGAGCCCTAAAAGAGGCTCATTTGAGGGCCTTGGCCACTTGCTCATAGGGCAGCTCTATCTCTTCATCATCTGGGCAGGTGGAGGCAATTCTTCTCGAGCATACGCATTGCTCAGGTATCGGTGAACTCCTCGGAAAGCTTCTGGGATGGTGAATCCTCTGTATTTCTTACATACCACCTGTACTATGTGAAGCTTTGGCAACAGGTTGCAGTCAGCCAGGGTGAGCTTATTGCCATCCAGAAACTTCCTTTGAGAGATACCCTCATCTTCAGCACTGGCCTCATCCACTTCTTCTGGTAGTGGAGATGTCAAGTAATTGTCTAAAACCTTCAGGGCTTTCAGGAGCCCCTTCTCTAAATTGTCATTGAGTGCTGGGTTTGAAATTCTTGATGTAGACAGAAAATTTGGCAAATATGTCCAGCCCAGCAGTGTTGGACTCAGGGTTCAGAGCAGCCAGCTTTGGGTATATGGGAGGAGACAGCACTGCCTCCAGAAATTCCTCAGTCTTATTGGTGTCTGTGTGTACTTTGGTGCCATACAACAGGAATGGGAGCTGCCGGCCTGGGTACAGCTTCTGTACCGTCTCTGAAGGTGACTCCCTTGAGCCAGAGCACCATGAACAGTCTCTGGGAGAAGGGGCAGTTGCCAGTCTTGGCCCCATCACTGCCAGCCTTCACGAACAGTTCGACCTAGGGTTGTTCTTCAGCCATAGTTGGACCAGTGACTAGGAAGCCGCCGTCACTGGGGGAACTGGGAGGGCTTATATTGAATAACATTTAAACCTAGTTTCAGCCATTGAGACTGAGAAGAAAGCATTTATTTTTTTTATTTTCGTGTGTGTATGATTGTACTGTCTGCATGTAGGTTTGTGCACCCGTGTCATGCAATGCCACGGAGGTCAGAAGAGGGTGTCGGATTCCCCTGAAACTGGAGTTAAAGATAGTTTTCAGCCGCCATGTGGGTGCTGGGGATCAAACCCGGGTCCTCTGCAAGAACACTCGGCGCTCTTAATCACTAGGCCATCTCTCCAGCCCAGAAAGCATTTTTATAAATGTATTTGTTGCGAGGTATTCTCTGAAGACCTAGAGAGATGGATATTTGAACAAATTGGTTAAGTACCATTTTCTCTAACATGTATGTTTTATGTCTTATTTCTTGTATTAGAATCTGAATTATCCAGAACAGAAAGTTGTGACTGTGGGACAGTTCAAAATCGGTTTGATCCATGGACACCAAGTTATTCCGTGGGGAGACATGGCTAGCTTAGCCTTGTTGCAGAGGCAGTTTGATGTGGACATTCTTATCTCAGGACATACACACAAATTTGAAGCATTTGAGCATGAAAATAAATTCTACATTAACCCAGGTTCTGCCACTGGGGCATATAACGCCTTGGAAACGTAAGTAGTGCACAATTTAGGAATGTGGAGCTTTAATAAAGTTAATACTGTTAATATTTCTATGTGTAACATTTCATAGGCAATTTTTTTTTTTTGTCTTTTTGAGATAGGGTCTCCCTGTAGCCCCAGCTGGCATGGAACTCACTGTGTAGACCAGGCTGGGCTTGAACTCACAGAGGTCTGCCTGCCTCTGCCTCCTGAGTGCTAGGATTAAAGGTGTGTGCCACCACGCCTCTGCTTAAAGACAGTTCTTAGCTGCCTTGTGGGTGCTGGGAACCAAACCCTGGTCATCCAAAAGAGCAATTGGTTCTCTTAACCACTGAGCCATCTCTTCAGCCCCAAACAAATACAGTTCTTAAATAAGTCCTTGTTAACACTCTTTCGTATGCCTTCTTATTTTTTTTCTTTTTTCTTGGGGGGGGGGTCTTTTCGAGACAGGGTCTCCCTGTAGCCCCAGCTGTCCTGGATCTCACTCTGTAGATCAGGCTGGCCTTGAACTCACAAAGATCTGCCTGTCTCTGCCCCCCAAGTGCTAGGATTAAAGGCATGCGCCACCACGCCCAGCTAGTATGCCTTCTTAATATGCAAGCAACAGATTTCTCCTTGAGTTCAACTTAGATTAAAATTTATAGTGCTATTGCTTCTTAATGCAAAACACTAACATTGTTTATTTTTCTTCCAGAAATATTATTCCATCATTTGTGTTAATGGATATCCAAGCTTCCACAGTGGTCACTTATGTTTATCAGCTAATTGGAGATGACGTGAAAGTAGAACGAATTGAATACAAAAAATCTTAAAGCCAGGCCTGTCTTGATAATTTCCTGTTTGTTTTTTCATTCCCTTGTTCAGATCAAATTAAACACTTAAGAGCTACATAATTGTATCACTTTTATAATATTTGCAGTAAAATGTCTTCTGTTAATACATAATTGCTCTAAGCTTCTTGTAAATTATAAGAATATATTTAGTTTGCAGTATATGGTTTCTATGAAAGTAAGTTCTCCACACAGTACATGGTCATGTTAGGTAAAGTTAGTCCTTTTAAATATGTTCCAAATTGGTATTTAGACTTTATTAAAAATTAGTGCATGAAGAGAAAGAATCTAGGCTTTCTGTATACATTTTTCTCTTCTCTAGTAATAAATGTTTACCTTTCATTTATACTTTCCTGGAAACCTGTGTTCAATTAAAAAAGCATAAACATGGGCTGGAGAGATGGCTCAGTGGTTGGGAGTGCCAACTGCTCTTGCAAAGGACCCGGGTTCGATTCCCAGCACCCACATGGCAGCTAAGAACCGTCTTTAAGCCGGGCGTGGTGGTGCACGCCTTTAATCCTAGCACTTGGGAGGCAGAGGCAGGCGGATCTTTGTGAGTTCAAGGCCAGCCTGGTCTACAGAGTGAGTTCCAGGACAGCTGGGACTACAGGGAGACCCTGTCTGGAAAAAAACAAACAAACAAAAAAAGAACCGTCTTTAACTCCAGTTCCTGGGGAATCTAACGCCCTCTTCTGACCTCCGAGGCATTGCATGACATGTGTGCACCAACCTACATGCAGACAGTACACTCATACACATAAAAAATTAAAAAGCATAAACATGAGAAACCACATGAAAATGCAGATGTATTAAAAAGATAGCCAGATGTGGTGCCACATGCCTATAATCTCAACACTCAGGAGGCCTAGGTAGCGATTGAAACTGTCTCAAATTGAAAAGGACTTAGACCACATGAACTTTCTGAGCTCGTTTACCTGTGTCATGTTAGACCTGTATCTTAGCTTCTCAGTAATGTACCATACTATCTTAGTAAATAAGCACTTATTTACTTGAGTCCAGACTGTTGCTGGACTTGTTTTTATCAGAGTTTAGCAACAAAGATTTGGGGGTCTTTGTTTTATTTTTGAGACAGGGTCTTACCATGTATTCCTGGCTGACTTGGAACTTACTATGTAGACAAAGGTGGCCTCAGATTTACTCCTGCTTCTGCTTCCTGAGTGCTGGGATTAGCAGCTGGCATGTAATATTTTTTTGTTTTAAGATTTATTAAGTGTATGTGTATGCTGTCTGAATGCACATGTGGGCACCCACTCAGGCCAAAAGAGGGCCTCGATCCCCTGCAGCTAGAGTTATGGGCAATTGTGAGCCACCTGATGTGAGTGCTGAGAACTGAATCTGGGTCCTCTGCAAAAGCAGTTAAGTGTATTTAACCCCTGAGCCTTCTCTCCAGCCCCTGTATTTAAGTCGTATTTAAGTAGCGAGTATTTACTGAGCAAATTGGATTATTATCTCTACAAATGCTATTCTGTATCTGGAATATTTCTCAGTTTTCCTAGTTTGGTCAAGAAAATATGTACAGACTATTCTAATGTTACTATTTTAGAACTGATTATAAACTGAAAGAAGGAATTAATACATTTGTTAGCTTTAAAGAAAAATTGATGCGCCAAGAAAATTTTAATTGTTCCTAGCTAGAACAAGTATATATTAAACAAATATTGGTACACAGAAGTACATTAGGCCACGAATGTTATAAATTTCTGAACAGGGCTGGAGAGATGGCCTAGCGGTTAAGAGCGCCGACCGCTCTTACAGAGGACCCGGGTTCGATCCCCAGCACCCACATGGCGGCTGAGAACCGTCTGAAGCTCCAATTCCAGGAGAACTCCAGTTCCAGGGGAATCCGAGACCCTCTTCTGACCTCCGCGGCGTTGCACGACACGGGTGCACAGACTTGCATGCAGACAGTACATTCATACACATACAGAAATAAATAAAAAAAATTAATAAAAAAAAAAAAAATTTAAAAAAAAAAAAATAAAAATAAATTTCTGAACAACCCAAAATTCATAACTTAATGGTGAATCACACTATTTCACACTGAGAGGATACAATTTGCAACCCTCCCCTGTCTACCTTTGGCATGGTATCTGGATGTCAGCTGATTGATGGTTTATACTTTAGTATACGAGACTGTCAAGTTAACATCACATGTTAACTTGAATTGACATTGACTGCATGCATTTATTCAGTAAATCATCTTCCTCCTTTTCTTCATTCATGTATGGTTTGGAATCATTTGAAGAAACTAAAGGAAAAATAGAGTTTATATTGTTTGTTTTGAAAATAAAATTCTAAGTATTACTTTCAAAATGACCCAGCTTATTAATAAGCTGTTAACCTAGACAAATTCCCTGCAGTTTTCAACTTAAGTAGCCTCCCATTTGCTCAGTCTCTTCCTTACTATAGAATCCGAGTATTGTATTCTAGCAGTGACCACATAGCAAACTTAGTGAAGTACTTATGGTCCCATTGACTTTCAAAATAATCTTGGTTGAATGAAGTTAATGTGGTAATAAATACCTTTAGTATCTCTCCATTTTCCTTCAGTTCCTCCTTGTCTCTTGGGGACCAGAACAACTTTTCCCCAGCTGGGTTTCCCTTACCTTTTGGAAACTGACTTAACTTTCTCCCCTGCCCTTTCCCTTACAAATCTCGGGCAGGGATATGTTAAGCACTGACTAAGAAATACTTATTTTTATTTTTGGTTATACTGGAGAGTCGTCATAGGGCTCATACATGCTAGGCAAACCTTAGAGAATACTTCTGAAGCTGGGCATGATGTCACAAGCCTAGAATCCCAGCATTTGAGAGGCTGAGACAGGATCACAAGTTCAAGGTCAACCTGGGCTCCAGAATAAGATCCTGTCTAAAACAAAACAGAAAAAAAAAAAAAACTGAAGGGCTAGGGGTACAGCTCAAGTGTTTAGCACACACACAAAAAAAACCCAAAAGTTGAATCTCACTTTCTCCAGCACTTGAGTTCTTTTAAATGGAACCATAAACTGTTTCATGTTTAGTTGGAGGATTTTTTAGTTTCTGTTTGAGGCCGGGACTCACTGTGTAACGGGCAAGCCTAGAACTTGCTGTGTAAGCTAGACTCTTCTCTCAGAGATCCACTTGCCTCTGCCTCGTAAGTACTGGGATTAAAGGTGTGTGCCACCACTCCCTGAATCATGTGTACTTTTATTTGGAGCAATCAGATTATAGTCCATAATGTAATTTTATTATTTTTTTGAGCCAGGGTTTTCCTGTGGCCTGGAACTCACCATACATGGTTATCAGGCTCTCCTCAGTCTCACAGAGATTCACCTGCCTCTGGCTCCAGAGTGTTGAGATTAAAGGCCATGTGCCAAGCACACGCCAAAATTTTTAATGAAGATGTAATTGAAAACCTTACTTGGCTTAATATTTTTTTTAATTTTTGTATGTATATGAATGTACTATCTGCATGTAGGTTTGTGTATGCATGTAGTGCAATGCTGCAGAGGTCAGAAGAGGGCGTCGGATTCCCCTGGAACTGGAGTTAAAGACGGTTCTCAGCCACCATGTGGGTGCTGGGGATTGAACCCAGGTCCTCTGCAAAAGCAGTCAGCACTCTTAACCACTGGGCCATCTCTCCAGCCCCCTGGACAAAAGTAATTTTGCATACCTTTTTTTTTTATGTGTATGAATGTACTGTCTGCATGTAGGTTTGTGCACCCATGTCGTGCAGTGCTGCAGAGGTCAGAAGAGGGTGTTGGATTCCCCTGGAACTGGAGTTAAAGACGGTTCTCAGCTGCCATATGGGTGCTGGGGATTGAACCTGGGTCCTCTGCAAGTGCAGTAGGCGCCCTTAACCGCTAGACCATCTCTCCAGCCCCAATCTTGCATACCTTTTATCCCAATACTTGGGAGTAGAGGCAGGAAGATTTAGAATTCAAAGTTGGCCCGGGCTACACGAGACCTTGTTTCAAAAAAAAAGGGAGGGGACTGGAAAGTTAGATAGTTCAGTGGTTAAGAGTACTAGCTGCTCCTACAGAGGACTCAGTTTGGTTCCCAGCACCCACATGGTGGCTCACAACCATCAGTACCTATAGTTCCAGAGATTTGGTGCCTCCTTAGGTATTGCACATATGTGGTACACTTACATAAATACATCCAAAAACACTCATACACATACATTTAAAAACTTAAAAATTGGGGCTGGAGAGATAGCCTAGTGGTTAAGAGCACCAACTGCTCTTTCAGAGGACCCTGGTTCGACCCCCAGCAACCACATGGCAGCTAAGAACCGTCTGTAACTCCAATTCCAGGAGAACTCCAGTTCCAGGGGAATCCGATACCCTCTTCTGACCTCCGCGGCATTGCACGACACGGGTGCACATACTTGCATGCAGACAGTACATTCATACACATACAGAAATAAATAAAATAAAAAAATTAAAAAAAACTTAAAAATTGCATATATATTTATATATATATGTATGTGCTTATTTGATTCCACATTTACCTGGTAGCATGAACAGTCTGCCTGGTCTAAAAGTCTTAAGTGACTTTGATCTTGTTTTAGAAGCATATCTAATTTTTAACCTATGATAAGGGGAAGTATTTTAGTGGAAGTTTGCAAAGTGAACACTGCCACCTAATGCACACATAAGGCCACACTGATTCTTTTTTGTTTTGGGGAGTTGTTTTTTGAGACAGACCCTCCCTATGGCCCCCAGCTAGCCCAGAATTCACTATGTAGACCACTTAATTTCACAGAGATCCTCCAGTCTCTGCCTTCCAGGGGTGTGTGTGTGTCTGTGTCTGTGTGTGTGTGTGTGTGTGTGTGTGTGTGTGTGTGTGTGTGTGTGTGAGAGAGAGAGAGAGAGAGAGAGAGAGAGAGAGAACAAATTTCGTGCTGGGCATTGTGGAGCACACCTTTAATCCTAGCAGACGCAGTTGGATCTTTGTGAGATCAAGGCCAGCGTGGTCTACAAAGTGAGTTCCAGGACAGCTATGGCTACTTTCGAGACCCTGTCTCGAAAAGACAAAAAACAAACAAACAAAAAAGCAAAAAAACAATTTCATGTAGTCCAAGTTGGCCTTTAACTAGCCCAGGATGACTTTGAAGTCCTGATCTTCCTGGCTCTTCCTCTCAAGTACAAGCCTGTGCCATCACACCTGGTGTTAGAGGCCTTTCTCCTTCCTCCTGGTTTTATAGTATTCCTCTATACAGTTTGAGGTATTTGCATTATTTGGAATTTAAATGGGAACATCTAGCTGATCCAGAAAGCTATTATTTCTGTGTGTGTGAATGTGTTCATACACATGCCATGGTGTGTGTATGTTGGAGGTCAAAGGACAACTCTGGGGAATCCTCTGCTTCTACCATGGGTTCTGGAACCAAACTCAGGTTGTCAGGCTTGCACAGTGCTTCTGCCTGCTGAGTCTTCTTGTGGGTCCCGATCAAGTATGTTTGTAAATCCACAAGATATATTGTAAAAGAAATGGCACAACCAATTGTGGTGGAATATACCTATACTCCCAGCACTTGAGAAGGTCAGACAGTCCTGGGCTATAGATCCTGTCTTGAAAAATGCAAATTCAGTGCTAGCTTCGGCAGCACATATACTAAAATTGGAACGATACAGAGAAGATTAGCATGGCCCCTGCGCAAGGATGACACGCAAATTCGTGAAGCGTTCCATATAGTTTGTAACTAGAGAAGTTTCTCTGACTGTGTAGAGTACCAGAAACCACGAGGAGGAGTTGTAGTGCTCCCTCCTGAGCGTGAAGCCGGCTCTTAGTGTTGCTCTTTTGCAACTGCTATTTGCCATTGATGATCCTTCTGCTCTCCTTTTTTGGGAGAGTCAGAGGGAGGGAGCACAGTCTGAGTGGAAAAAAAAAAAATGCAAATTCCAGCTGGGCGAGGTGGAGCACGCCTTTAATCCCAGCACTCTGGAGGTAGAGGTGGGTGGATCTCTGTGAATTCAAGGCCAGCCTGGTCTACAGAGCAAGCTCCAGGACAGCTGGTACTAAAAGGGAGACCCTGCCTCAAATAATAGCAAAAAAAGGAAAAAAACTAAAAAGGGAAAAAAAAAAAGCAAATTCCCCAAAGTGTAATATCCCACTCAGCTTAGTAAAGAGGAAGTAGTGTCACTCCTTTCCTGAGTTTAACAAAGTAAACATATTCCGGAACATGATCAATATCACAAAGCTACCCTTCAGATAGAATTTGGTACATTTTCTCCTCTCAAACTAAGAAACAGACCCTTTCTTTGTTTCTCACTGGTCGCCATAGGCAATGTATGATCATTTCAGGTGCTGCTACACTCAAAGGGTCCCCTCTTTCCAGCTGGTTTTGCCATGTAATGCTGGAGGAATGCTGTTTCTGTGAGTAGTGAGAGTTGAGGCGGCTCCTGTCATCAGTCAGGACACCTGTCACACAAATCACCTTTTGTTAGGAGACCCTCTCCCTTTTTTTTTTTTTACTTTTAATACCATTTTATTTAATCAAATGCAGTCTCTATATTTTGACTTCAACATGGAACCTATATACATTAAATAGGCATTTTGTATTCTTTTTCACGGTGTTTTCTTCAAAATGATCCACATATATTACACATGCACAGCACGTCTCAATGAGTAGCCACATTTCAGGTGCTCAAAAGGCTCAAGGCTAGTATTGCTCAGCAAAGATCAGAGCAATTGATTCTGTTATTCAACTTTTCTTTGTGGTGAGAAAACACCTGATGAAAACAACTTTAAAAAGGGTGGGAAGATGGCTTAATGGTTAAGCGCACTGACTGCTTTTGCAGATGACCTGGGTTCAGTTCCCACCACCCACCTGGCAGCTAATAATGGTCTGTAACTCTAGTTCTAGGGACTCTAACACCCTCTTTTGGCCTCTACAGATAAAAATCTTTTTTGACACAAATTTAACTTTATTATTATTGTGTGCATATGCATGATGTGTGCATGTGAATACAGGCACTCATGTGCCATGCACACGTGAAGGTCAGAGAGCAGCCTTTGGGAGTCTTTCCTTCCTTCCACCACAGGTTCTTGGAATCAAGCTCAAGGTGTGAGGCTTTCACAAGTAAATGCTTTTACCCACTGAGCCATCTTGCCATCTTGCCAGCCATCTTGCCCCAATGATATTTTTTTTTTCCTTTTTTTTTTTTTAAGGTATTCTACAATACACAGTTGTTTTCAGATAACATTGACATTACTCAGTTTAGTACAACCCTCTCACTTTTTTTTTTTTATGGTCTGAGACAGGGTCCTTCCCTTAGCGCCAGCTGTCATGGAAGACTCACTCTGTAGAACCAGGCTGGCCTTGAACTCCACAAAATCCGCCTGCCTCTGCCTCCCGAGTGCTAGGGGTTTAATAGGCGCCACCACGCCCGGCCTCTCACTTCTGTTAAGAACTGGTAAGAAACCAATCAGAGGTATACCTGCCTGGCTTTTGTGAAATGTGATAAGCTGGGCGTGGGGGGTGGCGCATGCCTTTAATCCCGCCCACTCGGGAGGCAGAGGAGGCAGATCTTTGTGGTTCAAGGCCAGCCTGGTCTACAGAGTACGTTCCAGGCCATCTGGGGCACAGGGAGACCCTGCTCAAAAAGACCAAAAAAAAAAACAAAAAAAATCTTCCAGAACCAAAAGAACACTTCAGGATAGGTGGTTTCTGGTTTTGTTTTTGTTTTATTTTTACTTATTTTTTTGATACAACTTCTGGTCCACCTGTTTTCATCCCCTGAATAGGGCTGTGCCAGCCACACTTTGTTTTTTCCTATATATTTCACTAAGTGTACTGCCCTTTTTTTTTTTTGAAATGCTCCTTACAGAGCAGAGCGTCAGCTATTTACATCTATATATCTATAATATTAAATATATATATTAATATATATACACCACACATCACACACCCACATACATACACGGATTTCTAGTACTGACAAGGTAATAAACTCAAGTAGGAGTAAAATTTATTGGCCAGAAAAAATTTAACCGGTGTACAGAGATCTGTTGAGTTCAGTTCACTGCTCTAGCCGGCTTGGCATAATGGGGCTTTTATTGGTTGGTTGGTTGAAGCTAAGTCTCCTGTAGCTGAGGCTAGCTTCATCTAGCTCAAAGACCTTGCCTCAACTCTGATTCTGTCGCCTGCACCTCCTCAGTGTGGAATTACAGGTATGTGGGACTGTACTTGAGATTTTTGGTTTATCTGTTTGAACAAGGTTACAGTGGTGGTCTTAAACCTCCTGTCTCAATCTCCCCAGTAGTTGGCATTACAGGTTACATGCCACCATGCCTGGACTCTCCACAGCTAATGATCTTTAATGAAGATCTATCCCAACCAACAATTGTGTAGTCTTATTGCCATTTTCTTCTCACTGTGTGCTCTTGACTGGCTTGGAACTCCCCAGCTGGCATTGAACTCGGGCGTGAGAGAGATCCTGACTGGCCTCTGCCTCCCATTTTAATTTTTTGTTTTTGATTTGCTTGTGAAGTTTGAGGACAGTCTAGAGCTGTAAGGAAAACATAAAACAAGACATGGCAGTAGTGCTAGGAGGAGAGGAAAGAGTCAGGGTCTTTTTTGTCTCTTTTTAAATTTGTTTGTATATGTGTATAAAGACTTTGTCTGATGCGAGAGTTGCGCGACGCCATGTCGTGACAATGCTGCGGAGGTCAGAAGAGGGTCTCGTGAGTTGGCCCCTGGATAATGGAACGTGCAGAGTGGTTCAGCCGTCATGGGGTGCTGGGGATCGAAACCCGGGTCCTCGTAAGAGGCGGGGTGGGCGCACTCTGCGAACTGCGAGGCTTCTCTCCGCCCCTTGTTTGCTTGTTTTGTATTTGAGACAGTGTCTCCCTTATTTGCCTTTTTTTTTGAGACAGGGTCTCCCTTTAGGTCCCAGCTGCCCTGGAACTCCCTGCTGTAGACCAGGCGGCCTTGAACTCGACGATCAACCTGCTTCTGCCTTCTGAGTGTGAGATTAAAGGCATGCTTCACCAAGCCCGGCTAAGTCATGCTTTTTAGCGTTAGGTATGGGGGCCAGAGAAACGGTGAGAAAGCCCCAGAGTGCAGGAAAGCATGCTTGGGCTTTTGGCCAGTGTCTGAAAGAGTAAAGACAAAAAAGGGAAAAAATGGTTTCTTCAAATTACATCTTAGAAAGGCAGGCTGGCTCTGCAGTGCTACATGATGGTAGATCCACAGGAGGCTGCCTTCACTGACTCATTGATGATATACTTAACAAAATCAGTAGTGTCTTAACTTTTAAGTTGTTTTATCTTCCATTAAAAAAAAGAATGGGGGTGGAGAGGTGCCTGCGCTGTTAAGAGCGCCGGACCGCTCTTGCAGAGGACCGCGGGTTCGATCTCCCACACGCCCACATGGCGGCTGAGGAACCGTCTTGAAGCTCCAACTTCCCGGCGAACTCCAGTTCCAGGGGAATCCGCGACCCACTTCTGACCTCCGCGCGTTGCACAGCGAGCACGGGGTGTACCGAATTTGCATTGCATTGACAGTACATTCATACTCTAGTTAGGCAAAAAATAAGGCTGAAGTTAAAAAAAAAAAAAAGCCGGCTTGGTGGCGCAGCCTTTTAATCCTTCACTTGGGAGGCAGAGGCAGCGATCTTTGTGAGTTCAAGGCACGCTGGTCTTACAGAGCGAATTCCAGGACGCTGGGGGTACAAGGTAGTACTGTCCTGTCTCGAAAATGGACAAAGAAAAAAAAAAAAGATTCAGGTGGCTGGCTGAGAGATGGCCTAGAGGGTTAAGAGCGCGTAGCGACTGCTCTGGCAGAGGAACCCGGGTTCAATCCCAGGCTACCGCAGTTATGGGTTCGGCTGAGAAACCGTCTTTACTCCAGTGCGCCGGGGAATGTGTGCCACCTGTGGCATTGCACTGACCCGGGTGCACTCGCACACCTACATGCCAGACAGTACCTTTCATACAGTCATAAATATGTGTACATGGGTTATGGAAGGAGGATATGTATTAAAATTCGTGTAGAAATGATGAAAATAAAGGTGACGTAACCTGGCAAGTTAGCGAATGGCTATACCTCAGATGCGTACAGTGCTTACTTGGCCTATTGGTGGACAGTCGCTTGGATTTTTGTATCATTCAAGTGGACCCCTTTAAAAATTCTGGGTGCTTTTCAGGGCTGGTATGGTATGGAACCAGCTTTAAGAGCGCCACCGCTTCTGCAGAGGACCGAGGGGGGGGTTCGATCCCTCAAGTCCCTCCTACATGGCGGCCGTGAGCCGTCTGAAGCTCCAATTCCAGGAGAACCAAATAGTATCCAGGGGAATCTGAGACCCTCCTTCTGACCTCCTCAGCGTGTTGCACGACACGGGGTTCACCGTCGCATTGCTGAAAGTAATGTCATTAATACACATACAGAAATAAATAAATTCTTAATTTAAAAAAATTTAAAACAATGCAACTTCTGGGGCCAAGGCTTGAGTGTAATTGTCTTTTTAGTTCCATGGAACATGGGTAGGTGCATGACCGGCAGGGCAGATCATGCTTGCAGTTCAACATGGTTCGCGCACTCTGGTCTTCACCATGGAGTTTCCAGGACAATCTGGGGTCTGCATCTATTTTTATGCATTAGGTAGGATCTTCTCTTCTCATCAAAAAAAAAAAAACAAACACCCCTCTGGGTGGAAGGCCTGCTTTTGTGCTTCTAGTGCTTAAGAGCCCGGGGCTGATTTCTTCTCAGATGATTCAGATTTTCATGTCCAGTAACCAAATGTGGCACTTAACATACCATCTTGTACTTCCAGCGCTCCCTAGTTAGATATAGTCCTCTTCAAACCTTCATAGTCCTTGCTGTAGGCAATAAACACTCCTACACATAATTTTTAAAATATTTTTATTCCCTTTGTATTTTTTTAATTTTTATTTCTGTCTGTGTATGATTGTAACGTCTGCAGCAACGTTGTGACAATGCCGATGATTCGTGCAATGCCGCGGAGGATCAGAAGAGGGTGTGGATTCCCCTGAGACTGATATGTTCTCCTGGAATTGGCGTTTCCGACGGCTCTCGGCCTCCATGTGGGTTTCTGGGAGGATATCGAACCAATGCAGGGTACCTCTGCTTAAGAGAGCACATCAGTTTCTTGGGACCGCAGTAGGCATCTTCCAGCCTATATCCCTCCTTTTGTATTTTTGAGGCACGGTCACCCTTTTAGTACCAGCTATCATGGAGCTCGCTCTGTAGACCTTGAACTCACTCTGTAGAACAGACAGACTGGCGCCTTGAAACTCAGAGATCGGACTAACCTCTGCCTCACACGAATGATGACCTTGATTGAAAAGGGCCTGTACTACCACACCCCGATTTTTCTTTAAGACAGGGTTCTTCTTGTCGCTTGGGAGTCACTGGAAACTCTGTATGAGGACAGGTGTGGCCTCCACCTCAGAGATCCACTAGCCTCTGCCCTCCACGTGCTGGCGCACCACGCCTGGCTACATAAAATAATATTTTTTAAAAATTTTTCTGATGCACAGGCCGGGCGTGGTGGCACAATGCCTTCTGAAATCCTAGCACTTCGGGAGGCCAGGAGAGTCAGGTGGATCTTTGTGAGTTCAAGGCCAGCCTGGTCTAACCAGAGTGAGTTCCAGAGGAACAGCTGGGACTACAGGGAGACCCCTGTCTCGCAAAGACCAAAAAAAAAAAAAAATTCTGATGCAAGCGCTTCATGGCTTAAAAAAAAAATTCTGGCTGTCAAAATGGTTTAGTGGATAAAAGCCTCTGCCACCAGGTGTGAGTTCAATCATGGTGGCAGGAGAGAATCAACTCCTGCAAGCTTCACTCTGAGCTCCACATACATACACATATACAAAAAAAAAAAAAAAAAAAAAAAACTTTTTTCTTTTTTTTTTTATAAGTTACTTTAGAAGGATGCATCTGTCATTAATTTAGGGATGTGTATTGTTTGAATCTGAGTACTTTTCCATAACTCCTGCAGCTTGCTGATATGTGAATGTACTTTGTATCCATGTTTCAGGCCATCTGTAGGCAAAGACATTATGTGATTTCTGAGGCAAACATACTAAAGCTCTTCATGTGTATCCTGAAGTAGTAATATGAGTATTTTAAATCCATTAAACTTCAAGAGAATGTATCCTATGCTCTTTGGTTTTAGAATACACAAACCGGGGCTGTGCATGAGATGGGCTATTCGCGCTAAGAGCCGCCCGACCGCTCTTCCCGAGGACCGGGTTCGATCCCCAGCACCTACATGGCAGCGAGCGCTGTCTGAAAACTCCAATTCTAGGCAGTAAGCTGTGTGTGTGCTCAGGGGAATCTGATGAACCTCTTCTAACCTCTCGGCATCGCCTGGACACGGGTGCACAGGACCTGCATGCAGGATCAGTCATTCATACACATTCTGAAATAAATAAAATTTAAAAAATTAAATAAAAATACTAACAAACACCTATCAAATGGTTTATCTTGAATTGGACATGTCTGTAAAAAATGATGTCGACCAGGTTTGGTGTGCACGCCTTTAATCCCAGCACTCGGGAGGCAGAGATAGTGGATCTCTGATGGCGGCTTGCATAGGTCCGCTCGGTCTACTGTAGCCACGCTCCAGGACCCTGGTACTAAAAGGGAGACCTGTCTTAAAAATACCAAAAGTGTAAAACCAAAAAAAAATAAAGTACCCGTAGAAATAGCCAATAAACACATAAGATGCCTAAAATCAGTACGCATAGACAAATTGCAAATAAAAATATTTGGGCCTTTCAGAAGATGTCAACTGAGACAAAAAAAAAATTGGGGCCAGTGAAAATTGGCTCATGGTAAATGANAAGCTGATTACAATCTTCTTTAAAGTTACTTCAAATTTTCTTCGACTTGTGCTGCTAACACACACACACACACCTCTTTAAGAAATTGTCATTTATCATCACGCAGTATTTATATTGTTCACTGACTTTAACAGCCGAATGTTTCATGAATCACTCAATGGACATTCATCAAGGGAAGACATTATGATGTTCTTCCACCACCCAATGCAGTTGAACAATTAACATAATGCTGGCCAGACTTGTCTTATTCTTTCCTTCTTTGCCTCTTAAACTAATGTTCATTTATCTATTATATCATAACCTTTTCTGACTTTAGAATATTTACTAGTTTTCAACAGGTACCTTTTCTTGGATCCTCACTCATGTTAAAAGTAAACAATAAAGTCAGAACACCTTTATATTTATATTATATATATTTATATATTTTTTATATTTATACATGGTCAAAGTAACTTGGGGTTCTTAATCCACAGTGGTCAAGAAATGAATTAGAGTAATGAATGACGGTATCAATAAAAGGACTGTTCTCTCTCTCTCTCTCTCTCTCTCTCTCTCTCTCTCTCTCTCTCTCTCTCTCTCTCTCTCATATATATATATATATATACACACACACACACACACACATACATACACGGAATTTCTAGTACTGACAAGGTAATAAACTCAAGTAGGAGTAAAATTTATTGGCCAGAAAAAATTTAACCGGTGTACAGAGATCTGTTGAGTTCAGTTCACTGCTCTAGCAATAATGGGGGTTTTATTGGTTGGTTGGTTGAAGCTAAGTCTCCTGTAGCTGAGGCTAGCTTCAATCTAGCTCAAGACTTGCCTCAACTCCTGATTCTGTAGCCTGTACCTCTCAAGTGCTGGAATTACAGGTATGTGGACTGTACTTGAGATTTTTGGTTTATCTGTTTGAACAAGGTTACAGTGGTGGTCTTAAACCTCCTGTCTCAATCTCCCCAGTAGTTGGAATTACAGGTACATGCCACCATGCCTAGACTCTCACAGCTATGATCTTTAATGAAGAATACAAACCAACAATTGTGTAGTCTTATTGCCATTTTCTTCTCACTGTGTGCTCTTGACTGGCTTGGAACTCCCCAGCTGGCATTGAACTCACAAGAGATCTGCCTGCCTCTGCCTCCCATTTTAATTTTTTGTTTTCTGTTTGCTTGTTGAAGTTTGAGGACAGTTAGAGCTTAAGGAAACAAAAACAAGACAGGCAAGTAGTGCCAGGAGGAGAGGAAAAGTCAGGGTCTTTTTTGTCTGCTTTTTAAATTTGTTTTTCTATGTGTATAAATGTACTGTCTGCATGCAAGTCTGCGCACCCATGTTGTGCAATGCTGCGGAGGTCAGAAGAGGGTCTCGGATTCCCCTGGAACTGGAGCTTCAGATGGTTCTCAGCCGCCATGTGGGTGCTGGGGATCGAACCCGGGTCCTCTGTAAGAGCGGTCGGCACTCTCAACTGCGAGGCTTTCTCTCCAGCCCCTTGTTTGCTTGTTTTTTATTTGAGACAGTGTCTCCCTTATTTGCTTTTTTTTTGAGACAGGGTCTCCCTTTAGTCCCAGCTGCCCTGGAACTCCCTCTGTAGACCAGGCTGGCCTTGAACTCAGAGATCCACCTGCTTCTGCCTCCTGAGTGCTGAGATTAAAGGCATGCTTCACCACGCCCGGCAAGTCATGCTTTTTAAGTTAGGTATGGGGGCCAGAGAAACGGTGAGAAAGCCCCAGAGTGCAGGAAAGCATGCTTGGGCTTTTGGCCAGTGTCTGAAAGAGTAAAGACAAAAAAGGGAAAAAATGGTTTCTTCAAATTACATCTTAGAAAGGCAGGCTGGCTCTGCAGTGCTACATGATGGTAGATCCACAGGAGGCTGCCTTCACTGACTCATTGATGATATACTTAACAAAATCAGTAGTGTCTTAACTTTTAAGTTGTTTTATCTTCCATTAAAAAAAAAAATGGGGCTGGAGAGATGGCCTAGCGGTTAAGAGCGCCGACCGCTCTTGCAGAGGACCCGGGTTCGATCCCCAGCACCCACATGGCGGCTGAGAACCGTCNCAACAGAAATTTCTCTGAAACTTCATGTTGCTCAACCAGACAATGACACCCATGTGGCATTATTAAAAATGTACACATCATCAGATTGTCGTTATGAGGTATGTTGGACATTTGCAAAATCTTTGAGTCTGATTTAGTTATAGACTAAGGTAATATTGGTTGTATTAGCTGCAGAGATACCATGATGTAGAAGCCAATAAATATAAGAAATGAACATTTTAAATAGCTCCCATTTTGCCTGTTCACACTACCTCGGTATTTCCATAGATGGACTATTTGAACATGTGTGCATGTTAGTAAGTAAGAGAAAATAAAACAGAAGTGGCGGCTGTAGGTTAAACATCTGAATTTTTTTGGAAGCCCAGAGTTGAAAATCTTTTATAAATTGAAGACCGTCATGAAATTAAGTTATCTGGCATGGCTTTACTATAGTGATTGATATGGTGCATTTGGGGTTTTATTTCAGCTGTGCTAGTTTACAAATCTCTCCTTTCATCAGATATTTAAGCTCATATATATTTCAGTGGTATGACATTATAGCATTCTATTTAATGTGAAATATTTTATTACTAGAGCAGCTTAAATTAAACTTTTAAGTATTTGGATTCTTTTTTAAAAAGTATTTTATTTATTATTTTAAGTATATGACTGTATTGCCTGCATGTGTGATATTGCACCCATGTCACACAGTGCCCTCACAGATCAGATGAGGGCATTCAGTGGACCCTGGAACTGGAGTTACAGATGCTTGTTAGCCACTGTGTAGGTGCTGGGAACCAAACTCTGGTCCTCCGCAAGAGCAGCCAGGGTCCTTAACCACCACTGAGCCATCTCTCAAGTCCTGTGAATCCTTTAATAGAACTAACTTCCTGAGGGTAAACTAGGACTGATGTCAAATTAAGAGAATCTGTTCCTACAACCAAGTTTCAGTTGGACTTATACAATGGATCAAATTATATTTCATGGAATTCATGAATGTTCTAATATTTTACAGTCTGTTTCTAGCAATAATGGGTTTTATAGGTCTACTCTTTTTTTTTTTTTTAATTTGCAACTTTGTATTTCCTATATTAAAGTGATGATAAGAATTATGTTGTCAGTTTGGTTCCAAATACTACATGCTCTCAAAATGCTCATGGTTTTACCAGTATTGTATATTTTCAAGAATATACTCTGTTTTAACAAGACATAGTCATGATGTAACTTCCTGAAGAAAGATTTATTTCCTTTTCCCATATGCTTAGTAACACTTATATGGTAGAGATAATTAAGGATAAGTTTCATTTAAAAAGATGTGGCACTTAACAACCATCTGTAATTCCAGTCCCAGAGAAGTCCTCTTCAAACCTCCATAGTCCTTGCATGTAGGCAAAACACTCATACACATAATTTTAAAATATTTTTATCCTTTTGTATTTTTTTAATTTTATTTCTGTATGTGTATGATTGAACTGTCTGCATGCAAGTTTGTGCACCCGTGTCATGCAATGCCGCGGAGGTCAGAAGAGGGTGTAGGATTCCCCTGGAACTGGAGTTCTCCTGGAATTGGAGTTTCAGACGGCTCTCGGCCGCCATGTGGGTGCTGGGGATCGAACCCGGGTCCTCTGCAAGAGCAGTCAGTTCTCTTGACCGCTAGGCCATCTCTCCAGCCTCCATCCTTTTGTATTTTTGAGGCAGGGTCTCCCTGTAGCCCCAGCTGTCTTGGAACTCACTCTGTAGACCAGACTGGCCTTGAACTCAGAGATCTGCCTACCTCTGCCTCACAAGTGTCGGGATTAAAGGCCTGTACTACCACACCCAGATTTTTTCTTTAAGACAGGGTCTCCTTGTAGCTCTGGATGTCCTGGAACTCTGTATGTAGACCAGGCTGGCCTCAAACTCAGAGATCCACCTGCCTCTGCCTCCCAAGTGCTGGGCGCCACCACGCCTGGCTACATAAAAAATATTTTTTAAAAATTCTGATGCACAGGCCGGGCGTGGTGGCGCATGCCTTTAATCCTAGCACTCGGGAGGCAGAGGCAGGTGGATCTTTGTGAGTTCAAGGCCAGCCTGGTCTACAGAGTGAGTTCCAGGACAGCTGGGACTACAGGGAGACCCTGTCTCGAAAAGACCAAAAAAAAAAAAAAAATTCTGATGCAAGCGCTTCATTGGCTTAAAAAAAAATTCTGGGCTGTCAAAATGGTTTAGTGGATAAAAGCCTCTGCCACCAGGTGTGAGTTCAATCCATGGTGGAAGGAGAGAATCAACTCCTGCAAGCTTCACTCTGAGCTCCACATACATATACATATACACACACACCATCGATTTTTTTTTTTAATTTTACTTTTAGAAAGGATGCATCTGTCATTAATTTAGGGATGTGTATTGTTTGAATCTGAGTACTTTTCCATAACTCCTGCAGCTTGCTGATATGTGAATGTACTTTGTATCCATGTTTCAGGCCATCTGTAGGCAAAGACATTATGTGATTTCTGAGGCAAACATACTAAAGCTCTTCATGTGTATCCTGAAGTAGTAATATGAGTATTTTAAATCCATTAAACTTCAAGAGAATGTATCCTATGCTCTTTGGTTTTAGAATACACAAACGGGGCTGGAGAGATGGCCTAGCGGCTAAGAGCGCCGACCGCTCTTCCAGAGGACCCGGGTTCGATCCCCAGCACCTACATGGCAGCCGAGAGCTGTCTGAAACTCCAATTCCAGGAGAACTCCAGTTCCAGGGGAATCTGAGAACCTCTTCTAACCTCCTCGGCATCGCACGACACGGGTGCACAGACCTGCATGCAGACAGTACATTCATACACATACGGAAATAAATAAAATTTAAAAAATTAAAAAAAAAAACACACACAAATGTTTATCTTGAATTGACATGTCTGTAAAAAAGATGTAGAGCCAGGTGTGGTGGTGCACGCCTTTAATCCCAGCACTCGGGAGGCAGAGATAGGTGGATCTCTGTGGGTTCAAGGCCAGCCTGGTCTACAGAGCCAGCTCCAGGACACCTGGTACTAAAAGGGAGACCCTGTCTCAAAAATACCAAAAGTGTAAAACCAAAAAAAAAAAAAAAAGTAGAAATAGCCAATAAACACATAAGATGCCTAAAATCAGTAATCATCAGATAAATGCAAATAAAAATATTTGGGCCTTTCAGAAGATGTCAACTGAGAAAAAAAAATTGGGGCCAGTGAAATGGCTCATGGGTAAAGATACTTCCTGCACAACCTAGCAACCTGAGTTCAGTCCCTGGAGTGTAAAATGGAAGGAGAGAACTGCCCCCCCCCCCAAGACACATACATGAATGTACCTTGGCATGCACACACACAGTAACAATGACCATTTACATAAGTATATATTTATGTACAGATGCACACACACGTGCATTTTTCTAGGTAACTGACAGCCTATAATTTTTCCAAGGAAAAGCAAGGTGAGCACAGATTCACACTTTTTTCTTTTTGGTCTTTTTGAGACAGCGTCTCTCTTTAGTCCCAGCTGGCCTGGAGCTTGCTATGTAGAACAGGCTAGCCTTGAACTCATAGAGATCCACCTGCCTCTGCCTCTCTAGTGCTGGGATTAAAGGCATGTGCCACCACCCTGGCCTGGTTTTATATCACTTTTATCCTAACATATGTTTAGATAGTTTAGTTTGATTTATTTATTTTTTAAAGTGTATGAGTGTTTTGCCTGTATGTACATAAGTGCATCTATGTGTGTAATGCCTGCAAAGGCCAGAAAGGCATCAGATCTCCCAGAACTGGAGTTAAGGACTGTAGTTAGCTGCCATGTGAATGCTGGGAAATGAGCCTAGGTCCTCTACAAGAGTAGCCAGTGCTCTTAACCACTGGACATCTCTCCAGATATTTTATATTCTTTTTTTTTTTTGAGACAGGATCTCCTTATAGCCTGTATTAATCACTTTTCTGTTGCTGTGATAAACCACCATGAGCAAGGGAACTTATAAAAGGAAGAGTTTATTTGAGTTTAGGATTGACGGTTCCAGGGAATCAGAGTCCATTGTGGCGGGAAGCATGGTGGCCGGGGCTGGAGCAGCAAGCCGAGGGTCACATCTTGCAATGAGCACAGGAAGCAGAGAGAGAGACTGGAGACAGCAAGGCTTGTTAAACTCACTAAGCCTGCCCAATAATGTACTTCCTCCAGCACTGCCACACCTTCTAAGACCTCCAAGAACAGTGCCACCAACTGGAGACAAAATGTCTGAATACTTAAAGCCTATGGGGGGACACTCTCATTCAAACCACCACATAGCCCCAGCTGTCCTGGAACTCACTCTGTAGACAAGGCTGGCCTTGAACTCACAGAGATCTGCCTGCCTCTGCCTGTAACTTCCGTTTCAGGGGATCTGATGCCCTCTTCTGATCTCCATGGGCATTACAGGACACAGGTACACTTATATACATTCGGGCAATACACACACACACACACACACACACACACACACAAAACACCTTAGCTGTTTGTCGCTGAAAAAGGATTCATTAAAATGACAGACTTTGGCCAGGTGTGTTCATGCACACCTTTAATCCCAGCACTTCACACACACACACACACACACCCCAACACCCCACACCACACACACACACACACACCTTAGCTGAAAAACGATTCATTAAAATGACAGACTTTGGCAAGATGTAGCCCTCACTCAAAGCCCAAACCAGAAAATTACTAATATCATGGTTAAGGTAGTAATTTTTTTAATCTTTTATTTTTGGTTTTAGTAACCTTTTTTTCTTTGTCAGTTCTTTTTGGGAACAAAGGTCTCCCTTGTAGCCCCCCAGCTAGCCTGGAACTACTCACTATGGTAGACCAGGGACTGGACCTGAACTCACAGAGCTCTGCTAGCCTCTGTCACCTCAGTGCTGGGATTGAAGGTATGCACCACCATGGCTTGGTAGTAACTTTTTAAACCACAGTTTTAAACAAGGGCATAGAACCAATAGGTCAGTTTAAACTCCTTCTAGACATTCATTTCCCTCTTTACTTCTTATTTCTTAATAGTTAAGTAAATCTCATAAAAAATGTCTCCTTCTAATTCTTTAGCCTCCCTCTTCCTTTTTGAGACCGAGTCCTACTGTTGTTTATGTACCCCTGGCCTGCCTTGGCACTTGCTATGTAAAAACAGGATGGCCTCAAATTCACAGATGATTTGCTTCTGTCTGCCTCCTGACATTAAAAGTGCCACCATATCTGGCTTGGATGGTCACTTTGTAAATAAGTATAAATAGATTTTTTTGTGGTTGGTTTTATATGACTGTCAACTTCCTTGACCGGCTTTAGAGTCACGTACCAGGACCGCTATGAGGGATTGATTATCTACATTAGGTTAGTCTCTGGCCATGGCTGTGAGATACTATGTTATTGTTAATTAGTTAATTGAGGTTCAAGGAGCCATCCTAAAAATTTGCGGCAGTACAATTCCCGGAACTCAGTTGAACTGAAGGAGAAAGGAGAAAGCCTACTGAGCATAAGCATTTCTCTCCCTCTCCTTCCTAGCGTGGGCTAGAATGTGACCAGCAATGTCAGGTTCCTATAGCTATGACTTCCCTGCCTTGTGATAGACGTTTATCCTGGAATGTGAATCAAATAAACCCTTTTCCTTAAGCTGCTTTTGTTGGGGTATTTTCTCACAGCACATGAAACAATTCCCTCATACAACTCTTCCCTTCCCTTAGTCTCATTTCCAAAGTCCCCTTCCAAAATTAAGCCATTAAACTTATTAGTATTGGGGCTGGAGAGATGGCCTAGCGTCGTAAGAGCACCGACTGCTCTTGGCAGAGGACCCGGGTTCGATTCAGCAACCCACATGGCGGCTGAGAACCGTCTGTAACTCCAATTCCGGAGAATCCGTTCCAGGGGAATCGAGACCCTCTTCTGACCTCGCACATGCATCACGACATGGGTGCACAAACCTACATGCAGACAGTACATCAACTACAAATAAAAAGTTAAATTAAATAAAAAAATTAAAAAAAACCAAAGAAACTATTCGCTATGCTTCACAATTCTCTATGTTTATGTTAGTCAATTATACTTGTAAACAGTGATGAAATGCAACTTACTGTTCCTAGTTTTAGTTAAATTGCTTCACTTCAATTGTGTGCACCCTAATTTTAGAACATGAAGAAGAGAGTAAGCAACTAGCAACCTTCAAAGAGATGAACACATTTCTAATTATGAAGGAAACCAATACTTTCTCATTAAAGAAAATATGTGGGGGATGACTTTTCTGGGAATGGTTCCTGTTACAAGTGGGAATCTTACCTAACCTTGTAAAAAGTTAATCTTATGTTTGGAAATCATTTAATATTATCCCAGCTTATTTACAATGTAAACAAGCTTACTAGGCCTTGGGCTCCTTTTATAAGCTAAACATATAGCTTTACTTCCTCATGACNGAGGACGCCGGTTCGATCCCCAGCACCTACATGCAGCGAGAGACGTCTGAACTGCCAATTCCAGCGAGAACTCCAGTCCAGGGGAATTTCGAAGAACCTCTTCTAACCTCCTCGGCACGCACGACATGGGTGCAACAGACTCGCATGCAGCAGTACATTCATACA
The DNA here is from genome assembly GCA_009823505.1 of Rhizomys pruinosus. Classification (NCBI taxonomy): domain Eukaryota; kingdom Metazoa; phylum Chordata; class Mammalia; order Rodentia; family Spalacidae; genus Rhizomys; species Rhizomys pruinosus. The sequence continues at coordinate 824,194 of VZQC01001733.1, read as the reverse complement.
CATACGGAAATATAAAATTTAAAAAAATATTTAAAAAAGAAAAACACACACCAAATGTTTATCTTGAATTGACATGTCGTAAAAAAGATGTAGAGCCAGGTGTGGTGGTTGCACCGCCTTTAATCCAGCATACGGGGGCAGAGATAGGTGGATCTCGTGTGGTTTCAAGGCCAGCCTGGTCCTACAGAGACGAGCTTCCAGGACACATGGTACTAAAAGGGAGACCCTGTCTCAAAAATACCAAAAGTTGTTAAAACCAAAAAAAAAAAAAAAAGTAGAAATAAGCCAATAAACACATAAGATGCCTAAAATCAGTAATCATCAGGTAAATGCAAATAAAAATATTTGGGCCTTTCAGAAGATGTCAACTGAGAAAAAAAAAATTGGTGCCAGCTGAAATGCGATGGGTAAAGATTACTTCCTTGCACAAACCTAGCAACCTGAGTTTCAGTCCATGGAAGTGTACAAGGAAGGAGAGAACTGCCCCCCCCCCCAAAACACATACATGAATGTACCTTGGCATGCACACACACAGTAACAATGACCATTTTACTAAGTAATATTTATGTGACAGATGCACACACACGTGCATTTTTCTAGGTAACTGACAGCCTATAATTTTTCCAAGGAAAAGCAAGGTGAGCACAGATTCACACTTTTTTCTTTTTGGTCTTTTCTTTTTTTTTTTTTGGTCTTTTTCACTTCGAGACAGGGCTCCTGTTAGCCCCAGCTGTCCACTGGAATTCACTCTTAGACCAGGCTGGCCTTGAACTCACATAGATCCGCCTGCCTCTGCCTCCCAAGTGCTAGGATTGAAAGGCGTGCACCACCAGCCCGCTTGGTCTTTTTTTTGAAACAGGATTCCCTTTTTGACCCAGCTTGGCCCTGGAACTTGCTATGTAGACCAGGCGGCTCGTCTCAGAGATATCTGTGTTAGATCAGGCGGCCTCCCAATCACAGAGATCTTGCCTGCCTCTGCCTCCCAAGTACTGGGGATTAAAGGCAATGCGCCCAACGCCCAGCTCATTTTTAAATTTTTGTGTGTAGGTGAGCATGGAGTGGTCAGAGGACAACTCAAGAGCCTGTCTCAGACAGAAAAAAAAAAAAAGGGCCAGTTCTTTTTATTATGTAGTTTCCAGGGACTGGACTCAGGTAGTCAGGCTTAGTGACAAGAGCCTTTACCAGCTGAGCCATCTTGGCAGTCCCAGAAGTCTATTTTTTATGTGTATGAGTGTATTGCCTGCATGTTATGATGTACTCAACCTGTGTTGTGCATAATGCAGTAGAGGTCAGAAGAGGGGGCCCCTAAACTGGAGTTAAGGACAGTTGTCAGCCACCATGTGGGTGCTGGGAACTGAACCTGGGTCCTCTACAAAAAGCAGTCAGTGCTCTTAACCATTGTAACCATCTCTCCAGCCCCACTAATTTAAAAAAGCCGGGCGTGGTGGCGCCACGGCCTTTAAATCTAATCACTTGGGAGGCAGAGGCCAGGTGGGATCCTGGTGAGTTCAAGGCCAGTGCCTTGGTCTTACAAGTTTGAGCTCCAGGCCTATCTGGACTAAGGGGAGACCCTGTCTCAAAAAATTAGCAAAAAAAAAAAAAAAAAAAAAACCACTATTGTGGGCTGGGCGTTGGTGGCCAACGCCTTTAATCCTTGGCACTGTGGGAGGCAGAGGCAGGCAGATCTTTCTGAGTTCAAAGGCCAGCCTGGTGGTCTACAAGAGTTCCAGACAGCTGGGCTACAGAGAGACCAAAAAAAACAATAAAAAAAAGCTGACAGTGTGGGGGCTGGGATTTTTCACATCACCGTTTTTTTTTTTTTTTTTTTTTGGTCTTTTCCAGACAGGGTCTCCCTGTAGCCCCAGCTGTCCTGGAACTCACTCTGTAGATCAGGCTGGCCTTGAACTCACAAAGATCTGCCTGCCTCTGCCTCCCAAGTGCCAGGATTAAAGGTGTGCGCCACCACGCCCAGCTAGATGGAGTTTTGAGGATGAGGATAGCACCTTCAGCTTCTCAGGCTTGTGCTTTTGAATAAACCTGATTTCTCAGTCTCTGAATTCTAAGTGTTGCTGTCATGCAAGAATCTATTTATATTGACTAAGAATACCGGAGGAGTGAAGATCAGAAAATTTTAAGCCTGAAATTTGCATTACTACTCTGAAGTTTAACCTCAATCATACAAAGGCATTGCCATCACAATAAGTGCATTTTTTGCTTTTATTTCAACTGGACCATCGTGATTAGAAAAGTTCCTGTGACAAAATTCAAGAAAATTTGGTATGAGTAACAATTCGACATCCATTCAACCACCCATGATCTCTACCAAGGCTTTGCCAATCACATCTTTCTTTGTATTATTGGACTTTTTGGAAACTCACTTGCTCAGTGGGTATTTTTAACAAAAGAACCAAAGACAGTTGAATAAAATCAACTATTACCTGTAACTTGCCACTTTGTTAGTTAGAAGCTGCTAAAAGACTCATTTTTCCCCTTCCCCAAGGTAATCACTTTAGTGCTCAAAAAGAATTTTAAGTTTATGTGATATTCTAACTCTTTAATTTCATATTGCCCAACTAGAACTATATAATTGTACAGATTCTCTAAAATGTATGTGTTCAGTAGACGTTGTTCAGACATTGTGTGTAATTTTCATCAAAAACTAATGCAGAAAAATCCCCAATAAATGTTTTTAATAAAAAAAAAAACCCTCCATTGTGTAATCAGTTATAACTTGGCTTCTCTGAGTTCCATTTACAAGTGTTACCTGCTTTTTACTACTCACCAGTAGCTTTGGAATTCTAGTGTAAGAATGTTCAGCTGATCTGTTAGAAAACAATATGCGGGGCTGGAGAGATAGCCTAGCGGGTTAAGAGCACTGACTGCTCTTGGAGAGACCCCGGGTTCGATCCCCAGCACCCACATGGCAGCTGAGAACCGTCTGTAACTTCAATTCCAGAACTCCAGTTCCAGGGGAATCCTACACCCTCTTCTGACCTCCACGGCATTGCACAACATGGGTGCACAAACCTACATGCAGACAGTACATTCATACATATACAAAAAAATAAAATTAAAAAAAAGAAAACAATATGCATATGTAATAACTGGCAGCTTAATAATCACTAAAGGTCAAATTTCAAATGGCAAAGCGGTAGTGCTGCAAGATCTTCTCCTGTTTTCCTCAGTCATATGTCTTGGAAATTTTCTCCTCCAATTCAACTACAATAATAATGACTCGGCTTTTTCTGAGTTACCAGATTTCTATTGTATTAGGATGTGTTTCGGTCACTGTTAGAGTTGTCAGCTTGACATCTGGGGAGAGGAAATCTCAACTGAAGAATTTTCTCCATCAGAGTGGCCTGTGGGCATGTCAGTGGGTCATTTTCTTAATTACTAATTAATGTAGGAGGGCCCAGCCCACTGTGTGCAATGTCATCCTAGGAAGGAAGCCCTGAGTTGTATAATTTTGAAAGCTAGAGGAAGTCAGTTCCCACCTCCAGGTTTCTACCTTGAAAAGATGAACCCTTTCTTCTCCAAGTTGGTTTTGGTTAGTGTTTTATCACAGCAATGGAAAAACAAACTACGACATGGGGTGGAAACCAAGGCTCATAACTGCTTCCCAAGTGCTCACTGAGCCATATTCCCAGTCCAATTTCTTTTTTTTTTTATTTTTTATGTGTATGAGTGTACTGTCTGCATGTAGGTTTGTGCACCCGTATCATGCAATGCCGCGGAGGTCAGAAGAGGGTGTTGGATTCCCCTGAAACTGGAGTTAAAGATGGTTCTCAGCTGCCATGTGGGTGCTGGGGATCGAACCAGGGTCCTCTGCAAGAGCAGTCGGCCCTCTTTAACCACTAGGCCATCTCTCCAGCCCCCCAGTCCAATTTATTTCAAGTCAGATTGGATCTCATGTTTACAGCTTCCTAATCTAATTCTACAGTAAGCTCAGTTAAGTAGTGTGCATTCTTGTACGAGGCATAAGATATTTTTCTTGTTCTTTAATATTAAGTGGTTCTAGAACTGCTAAGTTAGTTGGCTGGTAATGTTTCCAGTTTTGTTCAAGTTCTTTTAACTTTTCTCAAACCACTGCAGTTTATTCAGTGACCCTGGGTTCATTGGTTCGGCACTCCCTTAAGCATTGTGAAGAACAGAAAACACAGGACCCCATCCCATCTTTAAGAAGTCATATCTGGGGGCTGGAGAGATGGCCTAGCGGTTAAGAGCACCAACTGCTCTTGCAGAAGACCCGGGTTCGATCCCCAGCACCCACATGGCAGCTGAGAACCGTCTGAAACTCCAATTCCAGGAGAACTCCAGTTCCAGGGGAATCCGACACCCTCTTCTGACCACCGCGGCATTGCACGACACGGGTGCACAAACCTGCATACAGACAGTACATTCATACACATGCGAAATAAATTTAAAAAATTAAAAAATATTAAAAAAAAGTCATACCTAAAAAAAAAAGAAGTCATATCTTAAAAAAAAAAGAAGTCATATCTAGGGCTGGAGAGATGGCCTAGCGGTTAAGAGCGCTGACTGCTCTTGCAGAGGACCCGGGTTCGATCCCCAGCACCCACATGGCAGCTGAGAACCATCTTTAACTCCAGTTCCAGGGGAATCCAACACACTCTTCTGACCTCTGAGGCATTGCACGACACAGGTGCACAAACCTCATGCAGACAGTACATTCATACACATAAAAATACATTTAAGGGGCTGGAGAGATGGTCTAGCGGTTAAGAGCGACAACCGCGCTTACAGAGGACCCGGGTTCGATCCCCAGCACCCACATGGCGGCTGAGAACTGTCTAAAACTCCAATTCCAGGAGAACTCCAGTTCCAGGGGAATCCAACACCCTCTTCTGACCTCCGCGGCATTGCACGACACGGGTGCACAAACCTGCATGCAGATAGTACATACACATACAGAAATAAATAAAATAAAACTGTAAAAAAATAAAAATAAATTTAAAAAAAGTCATATCTATAAACGGCCATGGGTTCAACATAAGCCACGGTTACTGTGGACCTAACTGGACTCCAAGCCACCCTACTGCTCTTCATTTTAGGAAACATGGAGGTGGACAGGGAAGCTTTGTCCCCAGCAATGACTTCAGTAGCTAATTCTCCTCACTAACCAGGAAATAGCTCAAACCTGCCCATGCCAAAAACATGGTGGGCCACTCGGGAAGCTGGCGCGGGAGGATCTCTAGTTTGTTACCACCGTGGGCTACATAGTGAAACCCTGCCTTAAAATATTCAGCCGGCCAAAAAAAAAAAAAAAAAAATTCAAGGCCGGGCGTGGTGCCGCACGCCTTTAATCCTAGCACTTGGGAGGCAGAGGCAGGCGGATCTTTGTGAGTTCAAGGCCAGCCTGGTCTACAGAGTTGAGTTCCAGGACAGCTGGGACTACAGGAAGACCCTGTCTCAAAAAGACCAAAAAAAAAAAAAAAAATCAGCCGGACATGGTGGCCTACATCTGTCATAGCAGCACAGGAGAGGTGGAGGCAGAAGGATGAATACTTCACCTCTGGAACACAGAGTTCAAGGCCAGCCTGAGCAAAGTCAGGTTTCCTCTAACCGGCACGGTCCTCTGTTTCGCTGGCGCTTAGCCGGCCCTAGCTAACAGGAGGGCAACGTCGCAGGAACTGGTTCTGTAGCTGCCATCTCTCCGTCGCAGGCTCTCCCTAACTCTAGATGTCCCCGCCGAGTTCTCAGCGCCCTCTCGGGTACAAAGCCGCGCGCAGGCACTCGCGTCCTGCTCCGAGGTTGTCCTGGAGGCCTTTCCGTGTCCTCTTCCTCTCCCTTGCGCTCCCTCTGCAGCCCCCCCCCCCAACCCTCGGGCCTCACCCTCCGCTGCACTCAGTCCAGGCCCCTGCGGGCGGCTCTGCGGCCCGGGCACAGCTGCTCGGCATCTCGTCCGCTGGCGGACCGAGCCTGGCGGAGAGGACGCCGCTACCCCGCCCGAGCGGCTGCGTCCCGAGGCTAGACCCGGGTAGGTGGCGGCCTTGCGTGGGTTCCGGAGTAGGCATCTTGCGGTGACAGGGACGCATCACGGGAAGGCGATACACACGCTCCCTGGACAGAAAAAAAGTGCTCAGTACGGCAGACCTGCTGCTCTCAAGTTCTTCCCCTGTAAGTCCAACCCAAGAGCTGATGACAGGCGCAAGAGTGCGGAGCGTTAATCACTGCTAACCGCTAATTACCCGGCAACCAGCCTCAGCCGGTTTCTCAACGGCTGCTCTGCTCACGTGCAAATCCGTGTCTCCGCCTTCTCAGTTTTCCTCAGCACGCTTTTCTTTGAATGTTTGGCCCTTGGGACGTTCCGTATCAGAACTGCCGTAAATACCAGAGGCGTAAAAAGACTCCGAGTTGCAATTGGCTTGCGCCCGTCGCTCCTAGAACTCGGTGGGCTGCGTGGGGAAGCGAAGATCCGAGGAAGACTGGGGAAGTGCGGTGCGGACTAGAGAGCAAGCATGCCTCGCTATGCGCAGCTGGTCATGGGCCCTGCGGGCAGCGGGAAGGTGGGTTCGTGGGGGCTAGGGCGCCCTTGGGTAATTCGCTTCTGCTGTCTGCTAGAGCCTTCTTTGCTTTATTTGGGAATGATAGCAATTGTTAGTAATTATTGAAAGCTGGGAGAGGCGGGGCTTTGGGGTGAGAGCGTGTACTGCTCTAGTAAAGAATTCGAGTTCAGGTCGTAGCACCCTAGTAGAGCAGCTTACAGCCCCTTGTGACTTCCGCTAGCTCTACACCTTTGGCCTCCTTAGGCACTTGCACTAACGTGTTCGTGACCTCCACACAGACCCATTAAAATAAACCTATGGTGGTGGTGGTAGTAGTAGTAGTAGTTCGTGACCTCCACACAGACCCATCAAAATAAACCTAGAGGAGTAGTAGCAGTAGTAGCAGCAGCAGCATGAATTCTTAGGCTTCAAGTGCCGCTGTTGTTTTTTGTTTTGTCTTTTTGAGACAGTCTCTTTCTGCAGCCTCAGCTGTCCTAGATCTTGCTCTGTAGATCAGGCTGGCCTTGAACTAACAGAGATCCACCTGCCTCTGCCTTCCTAGTGCTGGAATTAAAGGCTTGTGCCACCACCCCGGCTCTCTTCATGTTTTTTTTTTTTTTCTGTATGTGTATCAATGTACTATCTGCCTGCAGGTTTGTGCACCCGTGTCGTGCAATGCCACGGAGGTCAGAAGAGGGTGTCGGATTCCCTTGGGACTGGAGTTCTCCTGGAGTTGGAGTTTCAGACGGTTCTCGGCTGCCATGTGGGTGCTGGGGATCGAACCCGGGTCCTCTGTAAGAGCGGTCGTCGCTCTTAACCGCTGGACCATCTCTCCAGCCCTCTTCGTGTATTTTTATAGCCACCCTGTGAGCAGCATCTTCTTTCCATATTACAAATAAGACACAGAAAGTTTATCTCCTTTTTCAAGATCATTCAAATACTAGTGTGGGCCAGGATTTGAGTCCAGTTTTGTTGCATTCCAGAACTGACCTTGTCATTTGCAATTCCTTAGAAGTTAGGGTCCTAGGTTCCGGGGTAAGACCACTCAGACACAAAATGATGCCAAAAGAAAGTCTTTAGTTAACTGATAACATTCAGTCTCAGGTATGTAGCCTTAGGTTGTGCTTGGGAGGCGTTTTATACAGGAAAAAAAGATATCCAAGGGTGAAGTTGCCAAACTTAGGGGTAGAAAGCCCACAGTTCTTACTTTCTAAAAGCAAGCCAAGCTGGGGAGATGGCTCAGCGGTTAAGAGCACTGACTGCTCTTGTAGAGGACCCAGGTTCGATTCCCAGCACCCACACGGTGGCTAAGAACCGTCTTTAATGCCAGGGGTGGTGGCGCACACCTTTAATCCCAGCACTCAGGAGGCAGAGCCAGGCGGATCTCTGTGAGTTCAAGGCCAGCCTGGTCTGCAGAAGCGAGCTCCAGGACAGCTGGGACTAAAGGGAGGCCCTGACTCAAAACTACCAAAAACAAAACAAAACAAAACAAAAAAACAAAAAACAAGCCAAGCCAACCATAAAATACAAAAGCCACGAATCTGGGTTAGCAGAATAAGTTCCCAAGCAACCCAGTACACACTGCCCTATTCTCAAACTCCTGCTCTGCTTCAGTTGTCTGTTTGCATACTTTGAATTGTTTTAACTACTGTGGTTCAGCTGGGGCCCATAATATGGTGTAGCTACGGGCATTCTTGAGGTGACTTATCTCACAGTCTGCACTAGGAGAGTGGGGAAACAAAGGATGATTTCTATATTTCCCAAACATGAGAAACATTTTCTCAAACATGAGAAGATTATAAGGTGATACATTAAGGAATAGCTTATGTATTGAGAAAAGTTCATCTCTTCCTTGACCCACAGCAAGTGATGGGAGGTCTTTTTTTTTTTTTGCGGGGAGGGGGGAGGTCTTATTTTATGTATCTTCAACACCTTATTAATTACCTAGTCTTCTGGGCTGGAGAGATAGCCTAGCGGTTAAGAGCACCGACTGCTCTTGCAGAGGACCCGGGTTCGATCCCCAGCACCTACATGGCGGCTAAGAACCGTCTGTAACTCCAATTCCAGGAGATCTCCAGTTCCAGGGGAATCCAAAACCTTGTTCTGACCTCCACGGCATTGCACGATAGGGGTGCACAAACCTACATGCAGACAGTATATTCATACACATACAAAAATAAATTTAAAAAGTAATAATATAATAAAAATAATTACCTAGTCTTCTAACCCATTTAGACTTGACTTGGTGTGGGTGTGGTCTTTTTGAGACAGGGCCTCTTGTAGCTGCAGGTGTCCTGGAGCTGTGTAGATCATGCTGGCTCAGAGATCTTCTGCCTTTGCCTCCCAAGTGCTGGGATTAAAGGTTTAGGTCACCACACTGACCATAGTCTTGGCTTTTAATGGGCAGCAGTATTATCCTGGCAGGGTAGTGGTATGCCTTAGATCCTAAGACTTGGAAAGCTACATGGCAAGACCGTTTTCAAAAGAAAAAAGACCACTACCACCTAGTTTTCTGATTGCCTGAGTTAGGTTCAGGTGTTAGGGGAACTGGTTATAATGAAATAAGAGTGGATGCTGGGGCATCCAGGAGTGGAGCCAGAATTTGGTAAATACACTTTAGCCCCTGCCCCGCCCTGCCCTGCCCCGCCCTTTGTAGTCTTTCAATATAAGATTCCACAAGTAGAGCTAGGCAGCACATGCTTGTTAATCTAATAATAAAGAGGGGCTAGAGAAATGGCTCAGCAATTAAGAGCACTGGCTGCTCTTGTAGAAGACTTGGGTTTGAATCCTAGCACTCAAATGATGGCTAACAACTGTCCTTAACTCCAGTTCCAGGGGATCCAGTGCCCTTTTCTGATCTGAGGGCATTGCACAACATGGGTATACTTACATACATGCAGACATAACACTCATACCCATAAAATAAACTTTTTTTTTTACTTAAAAAAAAATTTATTTATGTGTATGAATGTACTATCTGCATTTAGGTTGGTGCACCCGTGTCATGCAGTGCCGAGGAGGTCAGAAGAGGGCGTCAGATTCCCCTGGAACTAGAGTTAGAGAAGGTTATTAGCCGCCATATGGGTGCTGGGAATTGAACCTGGGTCCTCTGCAAGAGCAGTCTGCTGAGCTATCTCTCCAGCCCCTTTTTTTGGACTTTTTGAGACAGGGTTTCCCTTTGGTCCCAGCTATCCTGGAGCTCGTTCTGCTCTTTAAACCAGGCTGGCCTTGAATTCACTGAGATCCACCTGCCTCTGCCTCCTGAGTGCTGGGATTAAAGGTGTGCACCACTACACTGGGTAGTTTTCCTTTTTTTTTATTTTAATTTTTTTTTCCGAGATTAAACGAATACTTTTTTTTTAATTAAAATTTTTTCAAAGCCCATTTTTTTATTGAAGCTTTGTGCATTTCATACAGATTTTCAAATCAAATCTAGACCTGTGCCCCGCTTCCTTCCTCCCCGCCCGAGCTCATGCATTCTGCCAAGCATGTTTTTCATCTTTTTCTCAGTCTCGCTCAAAATTCTTGATGTAGGAGTTTACTGTTTTGAGCAGAAGTTCACTGTTTCAGTCAGTTCTTGACCCAGTCTTTGTTGTTATTTCTTCCAATATGCATCACTCTAAAATATGCATATATGCATGCCACATACATCATAGGTTTTAGCATCTGAAGCTTATGTTTTTTTTCCTTTATTAGGCTCAAAGATGTCATGTTTGAAGGCTCCTCCTTGGCAAACCAAACCACTGTCAGTTCTGCCCCTGTGCCCCCACACTGGGGTTTTCCCTTCCCATGGTGACCAAATGAGGTCCAGTAAGCAACATGTCCTGTCTTGACCTTTCTTTTTTTTTTTTTTTTGTTTTTTCGGGAC
>VZQC01001733.1:676322-809852 GCA_009823505.1 Rhizomys pruinosus | reverse complement strand
TTATTATTATTATTTTTTTTTTTTGGTATTTTTGAGGCAGGGTTTCCCTTTTAGTCCCAGCTGGCCTGGAGCTCACTCTGTAGACCAGGCTGGCCTTGAACTCACAGAGATCCTCCTGCCTCTGCCTCCCAAGTGCTGGGATTAAAGGCATGGGCCACCACACCTGGCCCAACACACTTGATTCTTACAGGAAATTCTGTGCCTTGAAGTTTTCACTTAAGCCTACACCTGGGCGATGGTATTGGTATTTGAAGAGCCTCCCTCCCTTTTCTCTCTGCCTGACATCCCAGTATACAGTGTCTGTGCAGGATTGTATTTACTCAGTTCCCCACTGGGGGACACTGGCACATTGAAAAAAACCGTATACATATGAGTTAGGAACTTTTTTTGTTTTTTACTGTGTGCGTATGTGTCTGTCATGTGTACACTGGTACCGTGGGATTCAGGAAGAGGGTATCAGACCCTTGGAATAGGAGTTACGGGCACTTACACACTGCCCGTCTGGAAGAACAGGAAGCACTCTTAACCGCTGAGCCATCTCTCCAGACCCCCTCCTGTGAGGTGTATTACTTTCCACGTTACTTCTTTGAGACAAGGTCTGTAACTGAACCTGGAGGCTACAGTCCCCAGAAATCCTCCTGTACTAACCGTCACAGCACTGGAGTTACAGGCATGCAGCCATGTCCAGCCTTTAACATGGGTGCTGGAAATTCAGGCTCAGTTCCTCAGGCTTATGCAGCAAGTGCTCTTACCCACTGAGCTATTTCCCCAGCCCCACACATGAGGTTTTTTTTAATTTTTTTTTATTTTTTACATGTAATAGTGTACTGTCTGCATGTGGGTTGGTGCACCCGTGTTGTACGGTGCACCTGTGTTGTGCAATGCCACGGAGGTCAGAAGAGGGTGTCGGACTCCCCTGGAACTGGAGTTCTCCTGGAATTGGAGTTTCAGACGGTTCTTGGCCGCCATGTGGGTGCTGGGGATTGAACCTGGGTCCTCTGTAAGAATGGTCGGGATAGCGCAGCCGTTAAAGGCTGAGGCTAAGAACCGCAAAAAAAAAAAAAATAAAAACGGTTCTTAGCCTCCATGTGGGTGCTAGGAATCGAACCCAGGTCCTCTGCAAGAGCAGTCAGCACTCAGAACCGCTGAGCCATCTCTCTAGCCCCCCACACTTGAGTTTTTATATACTTGTTAAATTACTACTAGGAAAGATAATAATTTTCAAGTGGACACTCATTCTGGTCCCTGCCTGGCTCTTCAGACATACGAGAACTGATCGAGGTGGATGATGTGATGGAGGATGATTCTCTGCGGTTTGGTCCCAATGGAGGATTGGTGTTCTGCATGGAGTACTTTGCCAATAATTTTGACTGGCTAGAGAACTGTCTCGGCCACGTAGAGGATGACTACATCCTTTTTGACTGTCCTGGTAAGTCAGCAACTTGAATGTGTTCTCTTCCTGAAGTTGTGATAATTGTGTTCTCTATGGAAGGCAGCAAAAGACCTGAATATATTACTAGAAACTGACTCTTCCCCTTCCCTCCACCCCAAGTACTGGTGATTGAATTTCGGGCTTCACACATGCTAGGCAAGCACCCTACCACTAGCCCCCCCTCCCACACACCTTTTATTCTTTTTTGGTCTTTTTGAGACAGGGTCTCCCTGTAACCCCAGCTGTCCTGGAACTCATTCTGTAGTCCAGGCTGGCCCTGAACTCACAAAGATCTGCCTACCTCTGCCTCCTGAGTGCTAGGATTAAAGGTGTGCTCCACAACGCTTGGCAGGTTCACACACCTTTTAATCTATGGGAGCAGCCTGTGTTCTCTGTGTAATGATGTAACCTATTTCCTGATGTGCTGTTCTCATGGTGTTTTTCCCATAGGTCAGATTGAATTGTACACTCACCTGCCTGTGATGAAACAGCTAGTCCAGCAGCTCGAACAGTGGGAGTTCCGAGTCTGTGGAGTTTTTCTTGTTGATTCTCAGTTCATGGTGGAATCATTCAAGGTCTGAGGATAAATCTGTTGTAGAGTTTTCAATCATAGGCAGAAAGCAAGTGATGGTCTCTATAATCACTGTGTGGTTCTGGACATTACACAGTATTCCCCTTATTTAGTGTCTCCAGTCATTAAATTATGTGAAAAAGTATTTTAAAAAAATATATAAATATGTATATGTATATAAAAAAATTTTTTTTTTTAATTTTTGGTCTTTCTGAGATGGTCTCCCTGTAGCCCCAGCTATTCTGAAACTCACTTTGTAGAGCAGGCTGGCTTTGAACTCTCAGAGATCCGCCTGCCTCTGCCTCCCAAGTGCTGGGATTAAAAGGATGTGCCACCACAGAAGTAGATTTGGGGAACTGCTTATGAAATAAAAATTGAGACAAATGGGTATTATATAAAATGGTATATTTTAGGGCTGGAGAGATAGCCTAGCGGTTAAGAGCACCGATGCTCTTGCAGAGGACCTGGGTTCGATCCCCAGCACCCACGTGGCGGCTAAGAACCGTCTGTAACTCCAATTCCAGGAGAACTCCAGTTCCAGGGGAATCCGACGCCCTCTTCTGACCTCCGCGGCATTGCATGACACGGGTGCACAGACCTGCATGCACACAGTACATTCATACACATACAAAAATAAATAAAAAATTAAAAAAAAAAACATAATAAAATGGTATATTTTTTTAATTTTTATTTTATTTATTTATTTACTTATTTATTTGTATGAATGTATTGTCTGCATGTAGGTTTGTGCACCCATGTCGTGCAATGCTGCGGAGGTCAGAAGAGGGCGTCGGATTCCCCTGGAACTGGAGTTCTCCTGGAATTGGAGTTACAGACGGTTCTCAGCCGCCATGTGGGTGCTGGGGATCGAACCCGGGTCCTCTGCAAGAGCAGTCGGCCCTCTTACCCGCTAGGCCATCTCTCCAGCCCTAAAATGGTATATTTTAAAAAATACCGGGCTAGCCAGACATGGTGACTCACACCTTTAATCCTAGCACTCGGGATGCAGAGGCAGGCAGATCTCTCTGAGTTCAAGGCCAGCTGTGGCTACAGGGAGACCCTGTCTCAAAAAAGACCAAAAAAAAAAAAAACCCAGGCATGGTGGCACACGCCTTTAATCCTAGCACTTGGGAGGCAGAGGCAGGTGGATCTTTGTGAGTTCAAGTCTAGCCTGGTCTACAGAGCGAATTCCAGGACAGCTGGGGCTACAGGGAGGCCCTATCTCGAAAAGTGGGCTAGTCAGATGTGGTGGTGCACGTCTTTAATCCCAGCACTTGGGAGACAGAGGCAGGCAGATCTCTGTGAGTTCAAGGTCAGCCTGGTCTACATAGTGAGTTCTAGGCCAGCTGGGGCTACAGGGAGACCCTGTCTCAAAAAAATAAAAAAATACTGAGCTGGGCATGACGGTTCTTGTAATCCCAACACTCAGGAGGCTGAGGCAGGCGGTTACTTTTAATTCAAAATTAGCCAGGGCTACATAGTGAGACCCTGTCTCAAAAAAAAACAAAATCTGTTTTTAATTTTCCAAGGTTAAAGATGTTTTGTCTAGTTTATGAGCTAGCTGAATCAATTTTATTTTTCATTATTAGTTCTTCGAGAGTTGAATGTGAAAAAAGAGGCTAATGTTGCTGTCTAAATTAAGAAATGTGATCAATGTAGATTTATCGATTTGGGACAGAATCTTGCTATGTAGCAGGGGCTGTCCTCGAACTTGCTATCCTCTTGCCTTAGCTGGGAATAAAGATATGCCACACCAACCTGTTCACTGTAGATGAAGTCTCCATCTTTTTTTTTTTTTAATTTATTTTCTATGTGTATGAATGTACTGTCTGCATGTAGGTTTGTGCACCCATGACGTGCAATGCCGCAGAGGTCAGAAGAGGGTCTCGGATTCCCCTGGGACTGGAGTTCTCCTGGAATTGGAATTAACAGACGGTTCTCAGGCACCATGTGGGTGCTGGGGATTGAACCTGGGCCCTCTGCAAGAGCAGTCGGCGCTCTTAACCGCTAGGCTATCTCTCCAGCCCCGAAGTCTCCATCTTTCTTACCTTTGGAGTCAAGGGTGAACCAACTGATAAGCAAGTGTCTTCCTGTAAGATTGGTGTTTCTTCCACTTAGGCCAGTTTTCCTCCAGTGAATGGGAAGGACTGTGTTGGCAGTAGCCAGCTCATCTTCTCTGTTCTGTTTTCTCCTTCAGTTTATTTCTGGCATCTTGGCAGCCCTGAGTGCCATGATATCTCTAGAAATCCCTCAAGTTAACATCATGACGAAGATGGATCTGCTCAGTAAGAAAGCTAAGAAGGAGATTGAGAAGTGAGTTTACTGATCTGTGTTCCCTCAGAGCTGTGCAGAGATGAGTCTTCTGCCTCCTTCCACATAAGGTTCTCTCTCAGTCTAGTTTCCTGATTTCATGCTTTTGTTAGTCGTTTTCTTGTTTTTATAGGTTTCTAGATCCAGACATGTATTCTTTGTTAGAAGATTCAACAAGTGACTTAAGAAGCAAAAAGTTCAAGAAGTTGACTAAAGCTATATGTGGACTGGTAAGCTTTTGAAATGTAGCTTTTTGGGTCTTTAAAATGACTTGGATAAGTGTTTGCTTACATCCAGTTAGTGGCCACTGTATGGACAGCATAGTCCAACTGTGTTTCCTGCAAAAAGGGGAGGAGGTGGGCTGGAGAGGTGGCTCAGTGGTTAAAAGTCCTTGCTCATCTTGCAGAGGACCTGAGTTCAGTTCCTAGCACCCACACTGGGTGGCTCACAGCTGCCTGTAACTCCAAAGGATTTGAAACCCACTTATGCCCTCTATGGGCACACATAAATAAAAATTTTAAAATCATAATATTTTCTGCTGTAAGCAGGCTGGTGTCAGTATTGGAAGACTCTGAAAAATGTGATGGCAAATGTGTGATCTGTGAGTCCCGTGTGTATCCCTGCACGCTGGTTCACATATGTGATGAGGGTAACTGTAGACCTTACCAGGGCTGCTGTGTGATCTGTGGAGGTCCTGGAGTCTCTGATGCCTACTGTTGTAAAGAGTGCACCATTGCTGGGCATGGTGGCGCACACCTTTAATCCTAGCACTTGGGAGGCAGAGGCAGGCAGATCTTTGTGAGTTCAAGGCCAGCCTGGTCTACAGAGTGAATTCCAGGATAGCTGGGGCTACAGGGAAACCCTGTCTTGAAAGACCAAAAAAAAAAAAAAAAAAAAGAGTGCACCATTTAGGAGAAAGATAGAGATGGTTGCCCAAAGATTATCAGTCAATTTTGGGAGCTCTAAGACAGACCTGTTTTATGAACACAAAAAATATGACTTCAAGAAGAGGTGATTGGTAGGTGGCTCCTTCCTCCCCATCAAGCTGCTGCAGCTGCCACAAAAGATGCCTACCACTACAGAAAGGGGCAGAGACCCAAGTATCGCCAGAACCCCCTACCAGTGTGCTGGCCCCTTGCTACCCTTTCTTTCCCTCACCCTGCTGGGTGAGAGTGGAAGAGGACTCTTCCCAGAGCGCCCTGGCAGACTATCCAAAAAACCTGATAGGCTAATTTATAGTTTGTTTTAATTAAAGAACCAAGGCTGTGCTCTCCACCCTTGTGTGTTCTTTCTACACCAAGAGCTTCAAAACAAGAATAATTCCTGCAGACCTCTCTCTGTCTGAGGGTTGACTACAGAGCCACCCCAGTGAAAAGCCTGTTCTTGTAGCAGCTCTGATGGCAGTTGTCCTTGATGGCCCTCAGTATGGCAGGGGCCATCAGAACAGTAAAGTGTGAGCATTTGGTCTTGAAAAGCTTACAGGTTTCGGAGCTGGAGAGATGGCTCAGTGGTTAAGAGCACTGACTGCTCTTGCAGAGAACCCAGGTTTGAATTCCATCACCCACATGATGGCTAAGAACCGTCTTAGGCCAGGCGTGGTGGTGTATGCCTTTAATCCCAGCACTTGGGAGGCAGAAGCAGGCGCATCTCTGAGTTCAAGGCCAGCCTGGTTTAATTATCGAGTTCCAGGCCTGCTGGGACTAAAGGAAGACCCTGTCTCAAAAAGACCAAAAAAAAAAAAAAATTTACAGGTTTCATGTGTTTTACCTTCCAGAGAATTGGAAACTTTCTGTTGTTGCTGTTCCAATAAAGTTGGCGTTCATTTTCTAGTAAATAATAAAAAGAGGAAGATAGCAGGGTCTTAACATGTCTGTTACCTCATGCCTTTAGGAAAGCTCAGAACTGTGCCTTTATGACACTTCTGGTGGGTATGAAATTAAATACCTTTAAGTAGGAAGCCAACGTGCACATGAGCTGGTCAAAGCAGGAAGGTCAGTCTTGATCTGTTGCTCTTCTGTCTCTGCCTATCCCTCTCCCAACCCAGCACACTTGTTAGTTTAGTTCATTTTTTTTTATTTTTTTATTAATTTTATTTATTTCTGTATGTGTATGAATGTACTGACTGCATGCAAGTTTGTGCACCCGTGTCGTGCAATGCCGCGGAGGTCAGAATAGGGTATCAGATTCCCCTGGAACTGGAGTTCTCCTGGAATTGGAGTTTCAGACAGTTCTTGGCCGCCATGTGGGTGCTGGGGATCGAACCCGGGTCCTCTGTAAGAGCGGTCAGCACTCTTAACCGCTAGGCCATCTCTCCAGCCCTAGTTCAGTTTTTTTTACATTTATTTGTGTGTGTGTTATATACTCGTATCTGTGCCAAGCCATGCATGTGGGGGTCAAACAACCTGGGAGTCGGTGCTCTCCTACTAAGGGTTCTGAGGATGGAACTCAGGTCAGCAGGCTTGGTGGCAAACACCCTTAGCTACTGGCCCAGTTATAAAACTAAGTACTTGGCCCTTGGGAGGCAGAGCCATGCAGCTCTCTCTGAGTTCTAAGCCAGCATGGTCTATATAGCAAGTTCCAAGGCAGCCATAGTAAGATCCCATTTCAAAATAAAATAAAATAAAATAATAAAATAAAATAAACCAATCTTAGACCGAAGATGAAAATAATAGGTGTCGCACAGCCTTAGATGAACTTTTCTTGAAATCCCCAACTTGTAGATTGATGACTACAGCATGGTTCGATTTTTACCTTATGATCAGTCAGATGAAGAAAGCATGAACATTGTGTTACAGCACATTGATTTTGCCATTCAGTATGGAGAAGACTTGGAATTTAAGGAACCAAAGGTAATCTCTGACTCGGGGTGTTTATTGGCTTTGGGGAAAAATGCTTCCTGGCCTCCTGTTAGTCCCGACAACTCCATATTTTGTCTTAGTGTGGCTGCTACCTTGGCTTTCCTGTCTCATCCCCAAAACTGACACTTGTGTTTATCAGGTGGATTTGGCTTCACTCAGCTGCTTTTGGGGTGATAACATTAAGTTTCTGTACTGGGAACTTAAGGATATATGCAGAGGGAGGGGGTAGAATCTGTTTGGACTTTAGGTAGTTTTCACATGTCACTGAGGAGACTCAGCAGTAGTTAAGAAGAACTATGATCAGAGGTAATTGCTGAGGATCTTCATGAATGTGGTTTAAATGAGAACACTTCCCATGAGTTATAAGCATGTTGGTTTACATCTGGAACAATAATATCACTCCTGGATTTTTCCTAACATTTTTTATGTCTATGAGTATACTGTCTTCATGTAGGTTGATGCACCCGTGTCGTGCAGTGCTGCGGATGTCAGAAGAGGGCGTTAGATTCCCCTGAAACTGGAGTTAAAGCCACCATGTGGGTGCTGGGAATCGAACCCGGGTCCTCTGTAACAGCAGTTGGTGCTCTTAACCGCTGAGCCATCTCTCCAGCCCCGGATTTTCTTGTTATTAATGATCACATATGAGCAGTACCCAGAGCTAGCTTAAATACTAGTTCAGGTGTCTTACCTGAACAATGTGTAAGCACACAGTAGGCTAACTGAGAGGAATGAATGCATTTTTCTGTTTTCTTTATGTCAGGAACATGAAGATGAATCTTCCTCCATGTTCGATGAATATTTTCAAGAACGCCAGAATGAGTGAAGAGTTTACTCAAAGTGACTGTGTAGGAAGAGTTGTGCTCACATCTTCTCTGAAGGATGCAATAGTAGGAAGCTACTTATTTTAAGGAGAATACCTGGCTCTTTGCCCAGACTATGCCTGAATTAAGTTCTGGGTTATTCTGAAACTGCTGCTCTTTCAAGTGGGGTATTTTATTCTCACAGCATCATTTTGGATTTTAAAAGTCAAAGTTGAAATCAATGCACAAAGACTTGTATATAAGTCACACCCCTGTACTATACAGTTATGTCCAGACTATCTTTATTTTTATATTTGGATTTTTGCTGTTTTGGGAGGGACTTTGTTTTGGTTGGTTCGTTTGTTTTTGGAGAGGCCTAAGTTATTGTAATAACATATCTATGTCAATGAAAAAGCTGGAAGAATATACATAAATCTTATTTTCCTAAATCAAATGTGTCAGTTGTATAATTAAAATTGTTTTGATGTATTATTTGAAACAGAAAGGCCACATTTTTCATTATACTCTTGTTTTCCAGGCAGAATTTGAAAACCAAATTTCAGAAAATTCTTGAATGGGTGAATTTTCCCCAGTGTCAAAAGGTAGTAGGTAATGATTATTTAGGAATTTAGTTTGTATCTATGTAGGTATGTATAATGGCCAATGCCTGTAATTCCAACACTTAGGAGGCTGAGATAGGATCCCCATGAGTTTAAGGCCTAGTCCGGGTTACGTAGTGAGACTGTGCCTCAGAAATTAAATTATTTTTAATTTGTAGTCTCCAAGAATTTAAAAGGTTAAGATACTCTGCTGGGTGTGGTGGCGCATGCCTTTAATCCCAGCACTCTGGAGGCAGAGGCAGGCAGATCTGAGTTCAAAAGGCCAGCCTAGTTAGTCTACATAGCGAGTTCAGGCCAGCTAGGGCTACAGGGAGACCTCTTTTAGTCTCAAAAAGACCAAAAAGAAAAAAAAAACTTAGATCATCCTTGAATAGTACCTCCCAAAACAAAAACTTTTCTTTTTAACTTACTGATACACCAAATTAATTATGCTCAGCATTTTAGAGTGTGGCCCAGGCTGTGGGGAGTGGCTGGTCAGTAGATCCTTTCTTTTTTTTTTTTTGGTCTTTTCGAGACAGGGTCTCCCTGTAGCCCCAGCTGTCCTGGAACTCACTTTGTAGACCAGGCTGGCCTTGAATTCACAAAGATCTGCCTGCCTCTGCCTCCCAAGTGCTAAGATACTTCTTTAGCACCCCCACAGACCAGGCTCTGTCAAAGCAAAGCTGAGTTCCAGGAATTGCACTGTGAAGCCTTCTCTTTCAGTCTTTGAAAGAGGCCCAAGGCTTTACTGGTTATTTAGTAACCAATCTGCCACTAATTACATAAGCTCTCATAGAAATCATGTTACTCAGGTTAAATTTTATCACATTAGCAAAAGTCTACCCGCCGAGTCAGATTTGGTGTATTTTCATTATAGAAGCCAAGCGAGGGAGCCTAAAGTATTAGTGGTAGACTGTACCTGGACATTCAGAATTGTTGGGGTTTGTTGTGGGTTGACAGCCGTTCTCACAGCACGGTTCTGGGCAGACTTATAATAGGGAAAGGCACTTTTGAGACTTGTTGAAAGAGTGGGAGCGTAGAGAAAATGACACAATAAACATTCAATGGGTGACAGCTCAGGATTAAGGCTGAGGAATTTATCTGCCCCTTATTCACATGGTGGTCCCTGACTGTCTCAACATGGGGCGGTGGGGGAAAGGGAGACAGAAACATCTAAAGTAGGTGCCAGTAAACAGAAAATCAGGCATAGTGGCACATACCTGTGATGCCAGCATGTAGAAAGTAGAGTTAACCATAAATTCGCCGGGTGTGGTGGCGCACGCCTTTAATCCTAGCACTTGGGAGGCAGAGGCAGGCAGATCTTTGT
Organism: Rhizomys pruinosus; assembly: GCA_009823505.1. Taxonomy (NCBI): domain Eukaryota; kingdom Metazoa; phylum Chordata; class Mammalia; order Rodentia; family Spalacidae; genus Rhizomys; species Rhizomys pruinosus. Next base: position 799,955 of record VZQC01001733.1, on the reverse strand, counting down.
GAGTTCAAGGTCAGCCTGGTCTATAGAGTGAGTTCCAGGACAGCTGGAGCTACAGGGAGACCCTGTCTCGAAAAGACAAAAAAAAAAAAAAAAAAAACCTTCTCATAAATTAGTTTTACTTTGTGGCTACATAGCTAGGTTTTGAATACCAGCCGGGCCACATAAACTCATGTCTCTAAAAAAAAAAAAAAATGAAAGATGGCTAGGGCTGGTAAGGCACTTGCTCAAGGCTTGACTTAGTTCCCCAATTTTGGCACCTCACATCGGCTAGAAAAGAGAGATATGGCCTTAATGGAATCAGGCTTTGTTTGGTTTTTGTGTGTTTTTTTTTTTTTTGTTTTTTTTGGGGTTTTTTTGGGGGGGGGTATGGTCTTCCTGTAGTCCCAGCTGTCCTGGAACTCACTCTATAGACCAGGCTGGCCTCGAACTCACAAAGATCCGCCTGCCTCTGCCTCCCGAGTGCTAGGATTAAAGGCGTGCGCCACCACGCCCGGCTGTTTGCATTTAACGGCTGCGCTATCCCCACAGCCCTTGTTTTGTTTTTTGGTCTTTTTCGAGACAGGGTCTCCCTGTATCCCCAGCTGTCCTGGAACTCACTCTGTAGACCAGGCTGGCCTTGAACTCACAAAGATCCCCCTGCCTCTGCTAGGATTAAAGGCGTGCGCCACCACGCCCGGTTGATTCCGAAATCCATCACTCTCGGTGCACGGTTTACACACTCTGAGCCCTTCACTAGTGTTTGAGCGCCCTCTTTTGATCAGCGTAGTCGCAGCAACCACCAGCGGACTGCCAGGCCGGAAGTGCGGCTCCTCGCCTAGTCTGTCTCTCCGGCTTACTTCCGCCCACTTCGCCCAGCCCCACTGGCCGGAAACTAAGCTGCTCCTTAGCTGGGTCCTGTTGCTTTGGGCTGGAACCCCGGCGCTCCCAAGATGCCGGTAAGGCTTCGAGCCTGGCGTGCGGGGAGGCGGCAGGAAGCGGAGGAGAGGCTGGAACGCCGGAGCCGGGCGGCGGCGGCCTGGGGCGTGGGAGACCGCCGCCCTGCCCTCCAGCCCCTGGCCTGGCCCTTCCTCTAGCCTCGGCCCTGCTTTCCACCCCCGACCCCGGCTCTTCCTCCTTCCCCGGGCCTGCTCTCCAGCCTCGGCCTCGGCTCTTACTCCTTCCTCGGCCCTGCTCTTCAGCCCGACCCGGCTCTTCCTCTTTCCCCGGCCCTGCACTCCAGCCCCGGCCTCGGCTCTTCCTCCTTCCCCGGCCCTGCTTTCCAGCCCCGGCCTCGGCTCTTCCTCCTTCCCCGGCCCTGCTTTCCCCGGCCTTGCTCTCCAGCCCCGACCCCGGCTTTTCCTCCAGCCTCAGTCTCTTTTTCTCGCCCAACTAATAACCGCCAGGGAAGCAGGTTTGCCAAAGCCTCCACGAAGACAAGAGTGATGCCTGTTTAATTTTTCGGCATTTTTTAAATCTAGGGGTCCAGCTTCTCTCTTTTTAAAAAATTTTTTATTTATTTTTCTCTGTGTATGAATGTACCGTCTGCATGCAGGTCTGTGCACTCGTGTGGTGCAACGCCGCGGAGGTCAGAAGAGGGTCTCGGGTTCCCCTGGAACTGGAGTTCTCCTGGAATTGGAGTTTCAGGCGGTTCTCAACCGCCATGTGGGCGCTGGGGATCGAACCTGGGTCCTCTGCAAGAGCAGTCGGCACTCCCACCCGCTCGGCCATCTCTCCAGCCCTCTTTCTCTTTTTTACCCCATCACTTCCACTTCCTCCTCCGCCCCAGTTGCGGATCCTCCTGCTGCTGGTCATCTGTCAGACTCCTTTCATTTTCTCCCTCCCCGCAGGGTCAACCCTAGCTTCCCGCAGCTTCCTTTTCCTTATGCATCCAAGTGGGAGTAAAACTTGATGATGGTGCGGTAGAGGGATGGTTCAGTAACATACACATTCATCAGTCAGTACTGAGCCCCTCAGTGAAAGCCAAGCGTTTGTTAACAGCAGAGACTAAGGCTCATGCTTAAGGAGCTTAGATTCTAATTAGGTAGGCAGACAAAATTAGGAGATAGTTTCAGATTGCTACAAGTCCTATAGAGAAAATGGATGGATAACAACTCCAGCTGGGTGCAGTGGCACCTGTCTGTAACTCCACCTCCAAGGGATGGGGAACCCATCTTCTGGCCTCCTAGAACACCCACGTGCATGTTTGCGCATGTGCGCGCGCACACACACACACACACACACGAATAAAAATAAGTCACTTGGGCTGGGCATGCACGCCTTTAATCCTAGCACTCGGGAGGCAGAGGCAGGCGGATCTTTGTGAGTTCAAGGCCAGCCTGGTCTACAGAGCAAGTTCCAGGACAGCTGGGGCTACAGGGAGACCCTGTCTCGAAAAGTCAAAAAAAAGTCACTTGGGCTGGAGAGATGGCCTAGTGGTTAAGAGCACTGACTGCTCTTGCAGAGGAGCCGGGTTCAATCTCCAGCACCCACATGGCAGCTGAGAACCATCTTTAACTCCAGTTCCAGGGGAATCCAACACCCTCTTCTGACCTCTAACCTCCACAGCATTGCACGACAGGGGTGCACAAACCTACAAGCAGACAGTACATTCATACACATAATAAAAATTAAAATTTTAAAAATAAGTCACTTATTTTATGTATATGAGTGTTTTGCCTGCATGTATGTAAGTGCACTATGTGCATGCAGTACCCACAGAGGCCAGAAGAGGGTCTCGGATCCCTGGAACTGAGGTTACAGATGGTTGTTAGCTGCCATGTGGATTCTGTGAATCCAATGTAGGTCCTCTGCAAAAGTAGCCAGTGTTTTTAACCTCTTAACCATTTTTCTACCCCAAATCTTTTTGTTTTGTGCCTTGCACATGGCAGTCATTTAGTGAATGAATGAATGAATATATGAATGGTCATCTTTTTTGTAAAATGGGGGACAAGCAAAACTAAGCCGGGCATGGTGGCACATGCCTTTAATCCTAGCACTAGGGAGGCAGAGGCAGGCGGATCTTCTGTGAGTTCAAGGCCAGCCTGGTCTACAGAGGGAGCTCCAGACCACCTGGGACTAAAGGGAGACCCTGTCTCAAAAATACCAAGAAAAAAAAAATTATACAAATCTCTCATCAATAAAATACTTTCTCTCTTTATTAAATCCTAACCCACTCACCAAAAGTATAGCATATGTTACTCATTTTACAGTTAGGAACAGGCTAAAGGGACCTGAGAATGTACCTCAGTACTTAGAGGACTTGCCTAGCATGAACAAACCTCTAGCCTTGACCCCCACCCCCCAGTACTGCGGTTACCTACACCTGTAATGGAGGTGAAGCCAGGAGCATTAGAAGTTCAAGGTCATCTTTGCCTACATAATGAGTTAGAGGCCAGCCTGAACTATATGACACTCTGCCTCAGAAGGAGAAAAAGAGCCCAAAGTAAGGAATGTGGTATCTTTTTTGAAGACAAAGACAGAAAGTGGCAGGATTAAAACTGTTAGGGAGGGAAGGGGTTAAAAACACTGGGCTGCTCTTTCAGAGGGACTTGGGTTTGATTCCCAGCATCCACATGGCTGCTAAAAACTGTAACTCCAGTTCCAGGGATCTGAAACAGTCTTCTGACCTTCTCAGGCATTGTACAACACAGGTGTACTTATATACATGAAGCAATATGCTTATACACATAAAAATAGCAAAAAATATTTTAAAAAAACTGGGTCCTGGCTAGATTGAGGGTGGGTGCCCTATTTCATGTTATTGAATATGAGAAAATGTAGTCAAATCCAGTCATACAGTTTTGTTTTTTTTTATGTGTATGAGTGTACTGTCTGCATGTAGGTTTGTGCACCCATGTCATGCAATGCCAAGGAGATCAGAAGAGGGGCTCTGATTCCCCTGGAACTGGAGTCAAAGATGGTTCTCAGCCACCATGTGGGTGCTGGGGATCAAACCTGGGTCCTCTGCAAGAGCAGTCAGTGTTCTTAACCACTGAGCCTTCTCTCCAGCCCCTCACACAGTATTTTCAAAAAGATAAAGAACTGGCCTAGGGACATGGTTCTCATAAAGCACTTGTCACTCAAGCCTTAGGACTTGAATTCAGTTCCCAGAACCCAAGTAAAAATCTGGGTGTGGTGGCATGTGCCTACAACCCCAGTGCTGGTGAGGCAGAGACAGGAACATTTTGGCCTTATTGTCCAGCCAGTCCAGCCAGTTGTCAGACTTCAGATTCAGATTCAAAAACAGGGAACGACTAGGGCTGGAGGGATGGCCTAGCGGTTAAGAGCGCCAACAGCTTTTGCAGAGGACCTGGGTTCAATCCCCAGCACCCACATGGCGGCTGAGAACCATCTTTTAACTCCAGTCCCAGGGGATACAACACCCTCTTCTGACCACTGCTGCATTGCATGACACGGTTGCACAAGCCTACATGCAGACAGTGCATTTATACACATAAAAAATAAATAGGGAATGACTGAGGAAGACACTTGATGCTGACCTCTGAACTGTCTGTACACGAACACACAACAAAAATTTAAAAACAGAATCTTAACAGACAATAGTAAAATACAATTTTTATTTATTTATTTACTTTTTTTTGTGTGTGTGTGTCTTACTGAGACAGGCTCTCCCCATAGCTCCATCTGGTCTGGAACTCGGTATGTAGACCAGGCTGGCTTCAATCTCACAGAGACCCTACTGCCTCTGCCTCCCACGTGCTGGGACTAAAGATGTGAGCTACCACCTCTGGAGCTAAAATTAATCTTTTTTTTTTTTTTTTTTTTTTTTTTTTTTTTTTNTTTTAACGGCTGCGCTATCCCCACAGCCCTTGTTTTGTTTTTTTTTTGGTCTTTCTTTTTTCGAAGACCGGGTCTCCCTGTATTCCCCAGCTGTCCTGGATACTCACTCTGTAGACCAGGCTGGCCTTGACTCACAAGATCCCCTGCCTCTGTGCTAGGATTAAAGGCGTGCGCCACCACGCCGGTTGATTTCCGAATCCATTCACTCTCGGTGCACGGTTTACACACTCTGAGCCCTTCACTAGTGTTTGAGCGCCCTCTTTTGATCAGCGTAGTCGCAGCAACCACCAGCGGACTGCCAGGCCGGAAGTGCGGCTCCTCGCCTAGTCTGTCTCTCCGGCTTACTTCCGCCCACTTCGCCCAGCCCCACTGGCCGGAAACTAAGCTGCTCCTTAGCTGGGTCCTGTTGCTTTGGGCTGGAACCCCGGCGCTCCCAAGATGCCGGTAAGGCTTCGAGCCTGGCGTGCGGGGAGGCGGCAGGAAGCGGAGGAGAGGCTGGAACGCCGGAGCCGGGCGGCGGCGGCCTGGGGCGTGGGAGACCGCCGCCCTGCCCTCGGCCCCGCCCTGGCCCTTTCCTCTAGCCTCGGCCCTGCTTTCCACCCCCGACCCCGGCTCTTCCTCCTTCCCCGGGCCTGCTCTCCAGCCTCGGCCTCGGCTCTTACTCCTTCCTCGGCCCTGCTCTTCAGCCCGACCCGGCTCTTCCTCTTTCCCCGGCCCTGCACTCCAGCCCCGGCCTCGGCTCTTCCTCCTTCCCCGGCCCTGCTTTCCAGCCCCGGCCTCGGCTCTTCCTCCTTCCCCGGCCCTGCTTTCCCCGGCCTTGCTCTCCAGCCCCGACCCCGTCTTTTCCTCCAGCCTCAGCTTTTTTTCGACCAAAAACTAATAACCGCCAGGGAAGCAGGTTTGCCAAAGCCTCCACGAAGACAAGAGTGATGCCTGTTTAATTTTTCGGCATTTTTAAATCTAGGGGTCAAGCTTTCTCTCTTTTTAAAAAATTTTTTTATTTATTGTTCTCTGTGTATGAAATGTACGTTGCATGCAGGTTGTGCACTCGTGTCGTGCAAAGCCGCCGCGAGGTCCAGAAGAGGGTCTCGGGTTTCCCTGGAACTGGCGTTCTCTGGAATTGGAGTTTTCAGGCGGTTCTTCAACCGCATGTGGGCGCTGGTGATCGAACCTGGGTTCCTCTGCACGCGCAGTCGGCACTCCCCACCCGCTCGGCCATCTCTCCAGCCTCTTTCTCTTTTGACCCCATCCACTTCCACTTCCTCCTCCGCCCCAGTTGCGGATCCTCCTGCTGCTGGTCATCTGTCAGACTCCTTTCATTTTCTCCCTCCCCGCAGGGTCAACCCTAGCTTCCCGCAGCTTCCTTTTCCTTATGCATCCAAGTGGGAGTAAAACTTGATGATGGTGCGGTAGAGGGATGGTTCAGTAACATACACATTCATCAGTCAGTACTGAGCCCCTCAGTGAAAGCCAAGCGTTTGTTAACAGCAGAGACTAAGGCTCATGCTTAAGGAGCTTAGATTCTAATTAGGTAGGCAGACAAAATTAGGAGATAGTTTCAGATTGCTACAAGTCCTATAGAGAAAATGGATGGATAACAACTCCAGCTGGGTGCAGTGGCACCTGTCTGTAACTCCACCTCCAAGGGATGGGGAACCCATCTTCTGGCCTCCTAGAACAAACCCAGTGATGTTTGCGCTTTTGCGCGCGCACACACACACACACCACCCACGAAATAAAAATAATTCAACTTGGGCTCTGTGGCCATGCACGCCTTTAATCCTCGAACTCGGGAGGCAGAGGAGGCGGAGCTTGGTGAGTTCAAGGCCAGCCTGTTCTACAGAGCAAGTTCCAGGAAGCTGGGGGGGCTATCAGGGAGACCCTGTCTCGACAAGTCAAAAAAAAAGTCACTTGGCTGGAGAGCTGGCCTTAGTGGTAAGAGCACTGAATGCTCTTGCAGAGGAGCCGGGTTCAATCTCCAGCAACCCACACACATGGGCAGTGAGGACCATCTTTAACTCCATCCAGTTCAAGGGGAATCCAACCCCTCTTCTGACCTCTAACCTCCCCGCCCTTGCACGACCGGGGTGCACAAACCTACAAGAGCCAGTACATTCATTACACATAATAAAAATTAAATTTTAAAAATAAAAAAAAAAACTTATTTTATGTATATGAGTTGTTTTGCCTGCATGTATGTAAGTGCAACTATGTGCATGCAGTACCCACGAGGCCCGAAGAGGGTCTCGGATCCCTTGGAACTGAGGTTACAGATGGTTGTTAGCTGCCATGGGATACTGGGAATCAATGTAGGTTCTCTGCAAAAGTAGCCATTGTTCTTAACCTTCTAACCATTTTTTCTACCCCAAACTTTTTTGTTTTGTGCCTTGCCACATGGCAGTTCTTGAGTGAATGAATGAATGACTCTCTGAATGCGTCATCTTTTTTGGTACACTGGGGGACAAGGGCCAACTAAGCCGGGCCCTGGTGGCACATGCCTTTAATCCTAGCATAGGGAGGCAGAGGCAGGCGGAATCTTCGTGAGTTCAAGGCCAGCCTGGTCTCTACGAGGGAGCCTCCAGAACCACCTGGGACTAAAGGGAGACCCTGTCTCAAAAATACCAAGAAAAAAAAATTATGCCAAATTCTCCTCAATTAAAATACTTTCTCTTCTTTATTAAATCCTAACCCACTCACCAAAAGTATAGCATATGTTACTCATTTTACAGTTAGGAACAGGCTAAAGGGACCTGAGAATGTACCTCAGTACTTAGAGGACTTGCCTAGCATGAACAAACCTCTAGCCTTGACCCCCACCCCCCAGTACTGCGTGTTACCTACACCTGTAATGAGGTGAAGCCTAGGAGATTAGGAAGTTCAAGGTCATCTTTGTCAATACTGAGTTATGAGGCCAGCCTGAATCCTGCAACTATTGACACTTCTGCCTCAGAAGGAGAAACCAATAGAGCCCAAAGTACGAATGTGGTATCTTTTTGAAGACAAAGACAGACAGTTGGCAGGATAAAACTGTTCGGGAGGAAGGGGTTAAAACACTGAGGCTTTTTTTGCAGAGGAACTGGGTTGATTCCCAGCATCCACATGGTTGCTTAACAACTGTCACTCCAGTTTCCATGGATCTGAAAACTTTTTCTGACCTTCTCAGGCATTGTACAACACAGGTTTTGTTTATATACAGGAAGCAATAGCTCCTATACACATAAAAATTAGCAAAAAATAATATTTTAAAAAACCTGGGTCTGGTGATTGAGGGTGGGTGCCCTATTTCATGTTATTGAATATGAGAAAATGTAGTCAAATCCAGTCATACAGTTTTGTTTTTTTTATGTGTATGAGTGTACTGTCTGAGTAGGTTTGTGCACCCATGTCATGCAATGCCAAGGAGATTAGAAAACCACAACCCCAACCACAACCCCACAAACAAAAACCCCCACCCAAAACCACCCCAAAACCACCCATCTCCCTAACACCCCCCCAAACACAAAACCAACACAACCACGCGGGGCTTGATTCCCCTGAACTGTGAGTCAAAGATGGTTCTCAGCCACCATGTGGTGTGCTGGGGGATCAAAACTGGGTCCTCTGCAAGGGCAGTCTGTTCTTAACCACTGAGCTTCTCTCCAGCCCCTCAAAGATTTTCAAAAAGATTTAAAGCACTGGCCTAGGGACATGGTTCTCATTTTAAATCACTTGTCACTCAAGCCTAGGATCTGAATTCAAGTCCCCAGAACCCAAGTACAAATCTGGGTGTGGTGGCATGTGCCTACAACCCCAGTGCTGGTGAGGCAGAGACAGGAACATTTTGGCCTTATTGTCCAGCCGTCCATGCCAGTTGTAGATTCAGATTCAAGATCAAAAACAGGGATTACGACGAGGGCTGGAGGGATGGCCTAGCGGTTAAGAGCGCCCAACCGCTTTTGCAGAGGACCTGTGTTCAATCACCCAGCACCCACATGCGGCCGAGAACCATCTTTTAATCAGTCCAGGGGATACTTACAAACACCCTCTTCTGACCACTGCAACATTGCACGACATGACACGACACGACACGGGTGCACCAAGCCTACATGCAGACAGTGCATTTATACAAATAAATAAATTAAATAGTGAAATGACTGAGGAAGACATTGATGCTGACCTCTGAACTGTCTGTACACGAACACACAACAAAAATTTAAAAACCAGGAATCTTAACCGACAATAGAACCTCACCAATTTTTATTTATTTATTTACTTTTTTTTTTTTTTTTTTTGTGTGTGTTTGTGTGATTTTATTTCTGTTTTCAAGAGGGTCTTGCAGTGGTTGGCCTTGAATTCACGACCCTCTGCCTCTGCCTCCCACGTGCTGGCATTCCTAACATGTGAGCTACCACCTCTGGAGCTAAAATCATCTTTTTTTTTTTTTTTTTTTTTTTTTTTTTTGTCTCTTTTTGAGACAGGGTCTCCTTATAGCCCTAGGTGGCCCGGAACTCACTCTGTAGACCAGGCTGGCCTTGAACTCAAAGAGATCTGCCTGCCTCTGCCTCCCAAGTGCTAGGATTAAAGGCGTGCACCACCACACCCAGCTTAAAGATGGTTCTTAGCCATCATGTGGGTGCTGGGAATGGAACCCAGTATCTTTTAAAATTTTTATGTATTTTGCCTGTATGTATATAAATGTAACATGTGGTCTGGAGAGATGGCCTAGCGGTTAAGAGCACTGACCGTTCTTACAGAGGACCCGGGTTCGATCCCCAGCACCCACATGGCAGCTAAGAACCATCTGAAACTCCAATTCCAGGAGAACTCCAGTTCCAGGGGAATCCGACACCCTCTTCTGACCTCCATGGCATTGCACAACATGGGTGCACAGACTTGCGTGCAGACAGTACATTCATACACATACAGAAATAAAAATTAATTAAAAAATAAATAAATGTAACATGTATGTGGAATGACTACAGAGGCCAGACAAGGGCTCTGAACCCCCTAGAATTAGAGTTACAGACAGTTGTTAGGTGTCATGTGGATGCTAGCAACCACACCCAGGTCTCCTGCCAGAGCACCCAGTGCTCCAGCCACTGTGTTTCTCCAGCCTCTAAAATGTAATTTTTTTTTAATGAAGAGATAATAGGTATAAATTACTTTTGTTTTAAATATATAATTTAAATATAGGTTTACATAATTTAATTTTGGGGAATGTCTGTGCTTAATGACCAGCTCGCAGAATGTCTCAACGTCACCTGTTGATTTTCTTGAGGCAGGGCTGGCTGCCGGCCCTCCTGCCAGCCTTCTCTGCAGTCCTAGAGTTACTCTTGGGCAGGTTACTCTTTTTCTTTGGAAGCATAGACTTGTCTGTCCCATGGCATTTATTTTCTTTCCTGTTCCCCTATTCTTCCCTGGCTTGCCACCACAGGCTTACCACTCTTCTCTCATGGACCCAGATATCAAACTCACTGGAAACATGGCGATGTTGCCCATCAGAAGTCAGTTCAAAGGACCTGCACCTCGAGAGAGTGAGTCTCAACTGTTCTTTGCCAGTTTGGGTTCAAGATGTCTGACAGACCATCTGACATTCTCAAATCGGGGAAATGTGTAGCTCAGATTGCTTGTTTACTTTCTTGCTGCATATTAATACTTTAGATATTTCAAGATCACAGTTATGTGTTGTATTTCATAGGAAACTGTATTATCTCTTCTAACTTCTCCAGGATGTTTTCCTAAACCAAAAGGCTGAGATGTAGCTCTATTTGGTACAGTTCTTGCCTAGAATGCACAGGGCCCTGGATTCAGTCCCCAGCACCACATAAAGCAGGTATGGTGGCACATGCCTGAAATCCCAGTAGTAGGGTGGTAGAAGCAGGAAGAGCTGAAATTCAGAGTCATCCTTGGCTAGCAAGTTCCAGGCCAATCGGGGTTACTTGAAACCCTGTCTTAACCAAAAACATAAAGGAAAGAGGAAATGTGATTATTCTGGCCACAGTTGCCATGGTTACTGTCGGTTCCAGTCTAAAGCCACTTCCTCTGTTACATGCCAAGTCCCCAGCCTTTCTCCATCTCCATCACCATGCTGGAAAAGCCAAGCATCAGAAAGTATCATACCAGCATGGTGGTGTACTTGGGAAGCTAAGATAGGAGGATGGCTGGAGTCCAGTGGTTGCAGGCCAGCCTGAGCAACACAGTGAGAGCCTGTTTCCAAAAAAAGGAAAAAGAAAAGAAAACCGTCTGAGACTGTTACTTCCTTTCTTTTTTTTTTTTTTTTTTGTCTTTTTGAGACCGGGTGTTCTAGTTTGTCTTCCATTGCTGTGACAAAACACTCTGACTGACACCAACTTGGGGAGGAAAGGGTTTATTCAGCTTACATCTCCTGGGTCACAGTTCATCACTTAGGGAGCCCAAGGCAAGAACTCAGGGCAGGAACCTGGAGGCAGGAGCTGAAGCACAAGCCATGGAGGAATGCTGTTCACTGGCTTGCTTCCCTGGCCCATGCCCAGCCTGACCTCTTATACAGTACACAACAACCTGCCCAGGGTGGCACCACCCATAGTGGCTGGGCCCCCCCACATTGCTCAACAATCAAGACAATACTCCACAGATGTGGCCACAGGCCAGTCCAATGGAGCCAATTCCCCAGTTGAGGCTCCCTCAATCCAGGTGTGTCAAGTTGACACTAAAGCTATCCAGTACACAGGGTCTCCCTGTAGCTCTGGGTATCCTGGAACTCACTATGTAGACCAGGCTGGCCTGGAACTCACAGAGATTCGTCTGTGCCTCTCCCTCCCAAGTGCTGGGATTAAAAGCATGCACCATCATGCCGGGTTTACTTCCTTTTTTGAAGACTTTTTTTTTGGTCTTTTCGAGACAGGGTCTCCCTGTAGCCCCAACTGTCCTGGAACTCACTCTGTAGACCAGGCTGGCCTTGAACTCACAAAGATCCGCCTGCCTCTGCCTCCTGAGTGCTAGGATTAAAGGCGTGCATCACCACACCCGGCAAGACTTATTTTTATTTGCATGTATGTGTGTGTACCACTTGCATGCCTGGTGCCCATGGAGGCCAGAAGAGGGCATCAGATATCCTAGAATTGGAATTACAGATGGTTGTAAGCTACCATGCTGGGATCCAAACCTAGATCCTCTGCAAAAGGAGCTAGTTCTGTTAACCACTGAGCCATTGATTTGTCAAAGCCTTCTTTGTCAGCTTTTTAAAAAGCACACCAGGTGTGGTGGTGCACGCCTTTAATCCTAGCACTTGGGAGGCAGAGGCAGGCGGATCTTTGTGAGTTCAAAGCCAGCCTGGTCTACAGCGTGAGTTCCAGGACAGCTGGGGCTACAGGGAGACCCTGTCTCGAAAAAGACCAAAAAAAAAAATTTTTTTTTTGTTTATGTCAGGCAGGGTGGCACACTCCTTTAATCTCAGCATTCCAGAGGCAGAAGCAGGTGGATCTCTGTGAGTTCAAGGCCAGTCTGGTCTACATAGTGAGCTCAGGACAGATGGGGCTAAGGGGAGAGCCTGTCTCAAATTATCTATCTAATCTATCTTATCTATTTTTTGTTGTTTATGTTACATGTTTGTGTGTAAGGGCATGTATGTGCCACGGCACACATGAGGAAGTCAGAGGATAAACCACCAAGCTGTTTTCCCAGCCCCTCTGTCAATTATCCACTTAGCCATCTCCCTGACCCCTCTTCGTTTTTTTTTAGGATCTTCTTTTTACACAATACCTCAATATTAGATTATTTTGGTTATTTGAAAACTGGGCCTCACTCTGAAGTCCTGATATGCCTGGACATCTGACTAGATGAGCCTCAAATCTGTGACTTTCCTCCTTCCTCTGCCTCCCAGGTGCTGAGGTTACAGGTGTGTGCCACCACACCTGGTCTCAATCTTAACTCCAGTGTGCTTTGCAGTGTTGCTCATGGCTATTCCTTCCTTTTTCTGAATTTTCTTTGCTTTCTTATCTTAGTAGTTTTCTTTTTGTTTTTTGTTGTTGTTGTTGTTGCTGTTTTTTTGATTTGTTTTGTTTGGGGGGGCTTTTTTGGTCTTTTTTTGAGACAGGGTCTACCTTTAGCCCTAACTGGCCTGGAACTGACTATGTAGACCAGGCTGGTCTTAAACTCAGAGAGATCCTCCTGCCTCTGCCTCACAAGTGCTGGGATTAAAGGCATGCACCACCAACCCCTGGCTGCTGTTTTGTTTTGTTTTGTTTTGTTTTGTTTTGTTTTGTTTTGTTTTTGAGACAGGTTCTCACTATGTTTCTCTGGTTGGTCTGGCATTCAGTCTACCTGCTTCACAGAGACCACCATGCCTGGCTTGTTATTGGTTTTAATTTTTTGTATTTTGTTTTTTTGCTTTGATTTTTTGTTTGTTTTTAATATTAGTTTAAGGAAGTTACTCAAACACCCCATCCCCAATTTTTTTTTTTTTTTTTTTTTTTTTTGGTCTTTCGAGACAGGGTGCTCTCCCTGTCGTCCAGCTTGTCCTGGAATTTACTCTGTAGACCAGGCTGGCCTTTGAATCACAAAGTATCCGCCTTGCTCTGTCCCTCACAAGTGCTAGGATAAAGGGCTGGACCACACACCCGGCTCCTCCCCAACTTTTATGTGTATGAATGTTACTGTCTGCATGTGGTTGGGCACCCGTGTCGTGCAATGCCGCAAAGGTCAGAATAGGCGTTGGTTCCCCGGAACCAGAGTTTTATTTAAGATGGTTCTTAGCCACCATGTAGGTGCTGAGAATCAAACCCAGTGTCCTCTGCAGAGCAGTCAGTGCTCTTAACTGCTGACCCATCTCTCCGGCCCCTACTTGGGGTTTTATATTTCCGTTATAACATTACATTTATTATTTTATTCACTTATCTACATAACAAGAAAATGAAAAATTACAACCATAACGGAGTGATCCTAGGAAAAAAAAATTAGCCATGAAACAGGATGCTGTTTCACGGCTGTCCTTTTTCTCAGATCTGTCCTTCCTCATCACCACACATCACCCCCTCTTGGTTGGTCTTCTACATACACACCTGCATCTGCTTGCATGTTAGATACGTGCAAATGCACACTATAGGCTAGAGCCACATGTGAAGGAGCATGTGAGCTTCTTTTCTTTCTGTTTTGAGCTCATCTCATTTTTTTTTTTTTTTTTTTTTTTTTTTTTTTTTTTTTTTTTTGGTTCTTTTCGAGAACAGGGTCTCCCTGTCGTCCCAGCTGTCCTGGCACTCACTCTGTGGACCAGGCTGGCCTTGAACTCACACGGATCCACCTGCCTTCTGCCTCCAGAGTTGTGGATTAAAGGGTGCGCCACTCCCGCCCGGCTGAGTCTCTCAACCTTTAATATACTTTCCAAATCTATTTTTTTCTGCAAAATTCATCCCTTCCATTATATTTTTCTTTACAACTGAATAATATTCCATTTTGTTTATGACCACATCCATTCAGCTGTTGATGGACATCTAGGTTGGCTCCATTTCCTTGCTATCATAAATAGAGAGCAGTGAACATGGATGTGTAAATATCTCTGATAGTGGATATGGAGTCCTTTGGGGTGAAATAGCTGGGTTGTGGGGTATTTCTGTTTTTAAGTTTTTGAAGAACCTCCAACTATTTTCCCATGAATGGATATATTAATTGTACTCCCCACCGCAGGTGCGAAGGTCTCCTTTCTCCACATTCACTCTTACATGTCAGATTTCTTGAGATAGCCATTCTGACTCAGGTGAGGTAGTATCTCAAAGTAGTTAGAATTTGTATTTCCCTGATAACTTTCAAAAAGTTTTTGGCCATTTTTGTTTCTGGTTTTGAAAGTTCACTTCATTTGCCCATTTGTTGATAGGCAGTTTTTCTAACATTTAATTTATTTTTACCTTATGTATATGATTGTATTGTTTGCATATGTATAAGTGCACCGTGTGCAGTGCCCTTGGAGGTCAGAGGACATTGGATTCCCTCGGAACTGGAATTATGCAACAGTTGTTATTCCGCTATTGCGGTGCTGGTAATCGAACCCCAGGTCTCTGCAAGAGCAACCTGTCTTAACCATTCTGAGCCATCTCTCCTAGCCCCCATTTTTTTTTTTGTTTTTTTTGAGATTCAGCTTTGTTTCCAGTCTGGTTTCGGAATCCTGGGCCGGAGCTCCACAGCTGCACTTCAGATCATCTGTACTCTGCTTTCTGAAACGTTCTTTACTCTCCTGAAAACCCTTTTTTTTTTTTTTTTTTTTTTCTAAGTTTACACGTTGTTATATTTTTTTTTATTATAACCTTATTTATTATTTATGTGTGTAAATGTACTGTTATCATGCAGGTCTGTGCACCTGTGTCTTGCAATGCTGCGGAGGTCCGAAGAAGGCATCAGATCTCCCCTGGAACTGGGGTTCTCGGGAATTGGAGTTCAGACGGTCTGAGGCCGCCATGTGGGTGGCTGGGAATTGGAACCCGGGTCCTCTACTAAAGAACAGTCGGGGCCTAACCAGTTAGGCCTATTCTCCAGCCCCCCGGTTTATTTTTATAAAATTCACTTTGGAAAATGAATTACAGAAGATAACCAATGTTGGTTAGCTCAAATAAGGATCAATTAAAACATACTGAAAAGGTAATACAATGTGAAGCAAGGATATAATGAAATCTGTTTTCTTTTCATTACATCTGAAAAATCTGTTTCACTGGAAAACAGTTTTAATCTATTAAGATATACATGTAGCTGAATAAAACTCAATGATGGCTTCCTTGAAAAACAAAACCCATTAATACCAGAAATGACTGCATATGGGCTCTGTAAAGGGCCTGTGCTGAAAAGCAGGGAACATGTATACTTTTTTCTTGGTGTTGATGGACATATGCTGGGGGATCTCCAACAGATTGTTCACACATTCAAAGGACCTCAGTACTATTTTTTTGTGACAATTTTAGGTCATAAGGTACAGGAAGAATTTGGTAATGGAAGATGAGTCACAGAAGCTTTTCACTTGGTAAAAGGTCATAAGGAAAACCCTCCTTTTTCACACACCGAAAACTCTTCTGACATGTCTGGAGATGTTTTGCCAAGAGTATGATTTATATTGTATTAGATCTGGCTTCCCTGCACCCTGTAAAAGTCTGGATTGAGTTCCATTCTTGGTTTCCAAGACCACGGTTATAATTCCCAACTGTATGCTGATCTCATTTCCATTCCTCTGCCAGACTCTTGACTTGACCTCTGTTTTTTGTTTTTTTTTTTTTTTTTTGGTCTTTTTTGAGCAGGGGACTCCCTGTAGCCCCAACTGTCCTGGAACTCCTCTGCAGACCAGGTGGCCTTGAATCCACAAAGATCCACCCCTGCCTCTGCCTCCTAGTGCTAGGATTAAAGGCATGCGCCACCCCGCCCGGCATTGACTTTTTTATTATTTAATTTTGTTTTCAGCGCTAGTTGAAAGATAGTAAATGTAATAGATTTGGTGAATCACTACAGTTTTATGTGATTTTCAAAAAGGGAACCAAATGGGAAAAAGACATGGCTTTAAAAAGAGTGGCTGGCGAGATTGGCCAGCTGGTAGAGTCTCTGCCACACTTGCTATACCAGAGGACCTGGGCTTAGTGATCCCGCACACCCACTGGTGGCTGAGAAACTGTTCTGAAACTCCAATTCCAAGAACTCCTGTTCCAGGACGAGTCAACAAACCCTCTTCTGACCCCCACAGCATTGCACAACACGGACAAACTTGCATACAAACAGTATATCATACACATACAGAAATAATAACAACAAAAAAAAAAAAAAAAAAAAAGACTACGCTGGGCGTGGTGGCACACACCTTTAATCCCAGCACCGGGAGGCAGAGGCAGGTGGATCTCTCTGAGTTCAAGGCCAGCCTGGTCTACAGAGCGAGCTCCAGGCCAGCTGGGACTAAACAGAGACCCTGTCTCAAAAATACCAAAAAAAAACCCAACCAACCAACAAACAAACTATAAAAGAATTACGGCAAAGAAAAAGAATATCAGAGCAGCTTGCTTGAGAAGAGCCCTTTTTACATTACATCAGAAGATGCAGCCAGCAAAGAGTAGGAAAAAAATCGGGGAGGGGGGCAGTAAGCCCCTAAGAAACCACAAATTTGAGGGGTGGCTTCTTTCCTCTTCCCAGAGGGACTAGAGCTGCTGAGCCAAATACCTTAATTAGTAATTCTGGGGCCAGGTTTGCAGCATATGTGAGGCCCTGGGTTTGAGCCTCAGCTGCCTTAAAAATTTTTTTTTAAATCTTTATTCAAATTTAATGGACAGAAAACAGTGCAGTCTACAGTTAAAATTCCATTGGAATCCTCCAGAAAGACACTGGGATGGAGGTAACCAAGTTGCCCCAGACTGAAGTATCAGGGCTGCTCTGCATCACCACTGTGTGAGAGCAGTGCTGATCATAGATCACACAGTAACAGTGTCCGTTGCTGCAGCCAGCTGCTGGACATCAAATTTAAGATTTGGACCTTCCCAAATGAAAGAACATAAAATTGCCTAAGAAATTGAGTAATGAGACATCCTCATCCCAGCAGAACTTCTGGCTTTTCTCAGGCTCTGGCCACTTAGAACAGCTTGTACCAAATTTAAGTCATAGTTTTCACAAAAAGAAAGATATCTGAAATCCAGATGTTCTTAGATAATCTGCAGTTTTCTTCCTCAAAACTACAGTATATAGATTTAAATAAAATTATATTGGGGGCTGGAGAGATGGACTAGAGTGCTGACTGCTCTTGCAGAGGACCTGGGTTCGATCCCCAGCACCCACATGGCAGCTGAGAACCGTCTTTGGCTCCAGTTCCAGGGAAGTCCAACTTTTTTTTTAGACAGAGGGTTTTTTTTTTTTTTTGTATGTGTATGAATGTACTGTCTGCATGTAGGTTTGTGCACCCATGTCATGCAATGCCGAGGAGGTCAGAAGAGGGTCTCGGATTCCCCTGGAACTCGAGTTCTCCTGGAATTGGAATTACAGACAGTTCTTAGACGCCATGTGGGTGCTGGGGATCGAACCCGGGTCCTCTGCAAGAACAGTTGGTGCTCTTAACCACTAGGCTATCTCTCCAGCCCCCAATGCCCTCTTCTGACCTCCGCAGCGTTTCATGACATGGGTACACAAACCTACATGCAGACAGTACACTCATACAAACAATGAATTAAGCCGGGTGTGGTGGCACATGCCTTTAATCCTAGCACTTGAGAGGCAGAGGCAGGCGGATCTTTGTGAGTTCAAGGCCAGCCTGGTCTACAATGTGAGTTCCAGGACAGCTGGGGCTACAGGGAGACCCTGTCTCGAAAAGACAAAAAAAAATTAATTAATTAATTAATTAAAAATTATATTGAATATTTTTTTTTTGAGACAGAGTCCTATTATGTAGCATTGGCTGTCGTGGAACTCACTATGTAGACCAGGCTAGCCTTGATCTCACAGAGATCCACCTGCCTCTGCCTATGGAATGCTAGAATTAAAGGCATGTACACTAGCCCCTAGAAATAGTTTTTGAGGACTGTATTTCAATAGCTTCATTATATTTTATGCAACTCCAAAATCTCTTGATAATTAAACTAGGAGACTTCTTTCTAGCCTTTGTAGGTGTTACTGTTTGCCTTTGGTTAATACTCTCTGCCTTCCTTCCTTTCCCTTGTTTCCTGCTTAGCTAAAGATACAGATATTGTGGATGAAGCCATCTACTACTTCAAAGCCAATGTCTTCTTCAAAAACTATGAAATCAAGGTAAATTCCAGTACTTCTGATACTTGATTTTTTTTTGTTTTGTTTTTTTTTTTTTTTTTTTTTTTTTTTTTNTTTTAACGGCTGCGCTATCCCCACAGCCCTTGTTTTGTTTTT
Organism: Rhizomys pruinosus; assembly: GCA_009823505.1. Taxonomy (NCBI): domain Eukaryota; kingdom Metazoa; phylum Chordata; class Mammalia; order Rodentia; family Spalacidae; genus Rhizomys; species Rhizomys pruinosus. Next base: position 781,355 of record VZQC01001733.1, on the reverse strand, counting down.
TTTTTGGTCTTCTTTTTTCGAGACCGGGTCTCCCGATCCCAGCTGTTCTGGAACTCACTCTTGTAGACCAGGCTGGCCTTGACTCCAAGAAATCGCCTGCCTCTCCCAGTGCTAGGATTAAAGGCGTGCGCCACCACGCCGGTTGATTTCCGAATCCATTCACTCTCGGTGCACGGTTTACACACTCTGAGCCCTTCACTAGTGTTTGAGCGCCCTCTTTTGATCAGCGTAGTCGCAGCAACCACCAGCGGACTGCCAGGCCGGAAGTGCGGCTCCTCGCCTAGTCTGTCTCTCCGGCTTACTTCCGCCCACTTCGCCCAGCCCCACTGGCCGGAAACTAAGCTGCTCCTTAGCTGGGTCCTGTTGCTTTGGGCTGGAACCCCGGCGCTCCCAAGATGCCGGTAAGGCTTCGAGCCTGGCGTGCGGGGAGGCGGCAGGAAGCGGAGGAGAGGCTGGAACGCCGGAGCCGGGCGGCGGCGGCCTGGGGCGTGGGAGACCGCCGCCCTGCCCTCGGCCCCGCCCTGGCCCTTTCCTCTAGCCTCGGCCCTGCTTTCCACCCCCGACCCCGGCTCTTCCTCCTTCCCCGGGCCTGCTCTCCAGCCTCGGCCTCGGCTCTTACTCCTTCCTCGGCCCTGCTCTTCAGCCCGACCCGGCTCTTCCTCTTTCCCCGGCCCTGCACTCCAGCCCCGGCCTCGGCTCTTCCTCCTTCCCCGGCCCTGCTTTCCAGCCCCGGCCTCGGCTCTTCCTCCTTCCCCGGCCCTGCTTTCCCCGGCCTTGCTCTCCAGCCCCGACCCCGTCTTTTCCTCCAGCCTCAGCTTTTTTTCGACCAAAAACTAATAACCGCCAGGGAAGCAGGTTTGCCAAAGCCTCCACGAAGACAAGAGTGATGCCTGTTTAATTTTTCGGCATTTTTAAATCTAGGGGTCAAGCTTTCTCTCTTTTTAAAAAATTTTTTTATTTATTGTTCTCTGTGTATGAAATGTACGTTGCATGCAGGTTGTGCACTCGTGTCGTGCAAAGCCGCCGCGAGGTCCAGAAGAGGGTCTCGGGTTTCCCTGGAACTGGCGTTCTCTGGAATTGGAGTTTTCAGGCGGTTCTTCAACCGCATGTGGGCGCTGGTGATCGAACCTGGGTTCCTCTGCACGCGCAGTCGGCACTCCCCACCCGCTCGGCCATCTCTCCAGCCTCTTTCTCTTTTGACCCCATCCACTTCCACTTCCTCCTCCGCCCCAGTTGCGGATCCTCCTGCTGCTGGTCATCTGTCAGACTCCTTTCATTTTCTCCCTCCCCGCAGGGTCAACCCTAGCTTCCCGCAGCTTCCTTTTCCTTATGCATCCAAGTGGGAGTAAAACTTGATGATGGTGCGGTAGAGGGATGGTTCAGTAACATACACATTCATCAGTCAGTACTGAGCCCCTCAGTGAAAGCCAAGCGTTTGTTAACAGCAGAGACTAAGGCTCATGCTTAAGGAGCTTAGATTCTAATTAGGTAGGCAGACAAAATTAGGAGATAGTTTCAGATTGCTACAAGTCCTATAGAGAAAATGGATGGATAACAACTCCAGCTGGGTGCAGTGGCACCTGTCTGTAACTCCACCTCCAAGGGATGGGGAACCCATCTTCTGGCCTCCTAGAACAAACCCAGTGATGTTTGCGCTTTTGCGCGCGCACACACACACACACCACCCACGAAATAAAAATAATTCAACTTGGGCTCTGTGGCCATGCACGCCTTTAATCCTCGAACTCGGGAGGCAGAGGAGGCGGAGCTTGGTGAGTTCAAGGCCAGCCTGTTCTACAGAGCAAGTTCCAGGAAGCTGGGGGGGCTATCAGGGAGACCCTGTCTCGACAAGTCAAAAAAAAAGTCACTTGGCTGGAGAGCTGGCCTTAGTGGTAAGAGCACTGAATGCTCTTGCAGAGGAGCCGGGTTCAATCTCCAGCAACCCACACACATGGGCAGTGAGGACCATCTTTAACTCCATCCAGTTCAAGGGGAATCCAACCCCTCTTCTGACCTCTAACCTCCCCGCCCTTGCACGACCGGGGTGCACAAACCTACAAGAGCCAGTACATTCATTACACATAATAAAAATTAAATTTTAAAAATAAAAAAAAAAACTTATTTTATGTATATGAGTTGTTTTGCCTGCATGTATGTAAGTGCAACTATGTGCATGCAGTACCCACGAGGCCCGAAGAGGGTCTCGGATCCCTTGGAACTGAGGTTACAGATGGTTGTTAGCTGCCATGGGATACTGGGAATCAATGTAGGTTCTCTGCAAAAGTAGCCATTGTTCTTAACCTTCTAACCATTTTTTCTACCCCAAACTTTTTTGTTTTGTGCCTTGCCACATGGCAGTTCTTGAGTGAATGAATGAATGACTCTCTGAATGCGTCATCTTTTTTGGTACACTGGGGGACAAGGGCCAACTAAGCCGGGCCCTGGTGGCACATGCCTTTAATCCTAGCATAGGGAGGCAGAGGCAGGCGGAATCTTCGTGAGTTCAAGGCCAGCCTGGTCTCTACGAGGGAGCCTCCAGAACCACCTGGGACTAAAGGGAGACCCTGTCTCAAAAATACCAAGAAAAAAAAATTATGCCAAATTCTCCTCAATTAAAATACTTTCTCTTCTTTATTAAATCCTAACCCACTCACCAAAAGTATAGCATATGTTACTCATTTTACAGTTAGGAACAGGCTAAAGGGACCTGAGAATGTACCTCAGTACTTAGAGGACTTGCCTAGCATGAACAAACCTCTAGCCTTGACCCCCACCCCCCAGTACTGCGTGTTACCTACACCTGTAATGAGGTGAAGCCTAGGAGATTAGGAAGTTCAAGGTCATCTTTGTCAATACTGAGTTATGAGGCCAGCCTGAATCCTGCAACTATTGACACTTCTGCCTCAGAAGGAGAAACCAATAGAGCCCAAAGTACGAATGTGGTATCTTTTTGAAGACAAAGACAGACAGTTGGCAGGATAAAACTGTTCGGGAGGAAGGGGTTAAAACACTGAGGCTTTTTTTGCAGAGGAACTGGGTTGATTCCCAGCATCCACATGGTTGCTTAACAACTGTCACTCCAGTTTCCATGGATCTGAAAACTTTTTCTGACCTTCTCAGGCATTGTACAACACAGGTTTTGTTTATATACAGGAAGCAATAGCTCCTATACACATAAAAATTAGCAAAAAATAATATTTTAAAAAACCTGGGTCTGGTGATTGAGGGTGGGTGCCCTATTTCATGTTATTGAATATGAGAAAATGTAGTCAAATCCAGTCATACAGTTTTGTTTTTTTTATGTGTATGAGTGTACTGTCTGAGTAGGTTTGTGCACCCATGTCATGCAATGCCAAGGAGATTAGAAAACCACAACCCCAACCACAACCCCACAAACAAAAACCCCCACCCAAAACCACCCCAAAACCACCCATCTCCCTAACACCCCCCCAAACACAAAACCAACACAACCACGCGGGGCTTGATTCCCCTGAACTGTGAGTCAAAGATGGTTCTCAGCCACCATGTGGTGTGCTGGGGGATCAAAACTGGGTCCTCTGCAAGGGCAGTCTGTTCTTAACCACTGAGCTTCTCTCCAGCCCCTCAAAGATTTTCAAAAAGATTTAAAGCACTGGCCTAGGGACATGGTTCTCATTTTAAATCACTTGTCACTCAAGCCTAGGATCTGAATTCAAGTCCCCAGAACCCAAGTACAAATCTGGGTGTGGTGGCATGTGCCTACAACCCCAGTGCTGGTGAGGCAGAGACAGGAACATTTTGGCCTTATTGTCCAGCCGTCCATGCCAGTTGTAGATTCAGATTCAAGATCAAAAACAGGGATTACGACGAGGGCTGGAGGGATGGCCTAGCGGTTAAGAGCGCCCAACCGCTTTTGCAGAGGACCTGTGTTCAATCACCCAGCACCCACATGCGGCCGAGAACCATCTTTTAATCAGTCCAGGGGATACTTACAAACACCCTCTTCTGACCACTGCAACATTGCACGACATGACACGACACGACACGGGTGCACCAAGCCTACATGCAGACAGTGCATTTATACAAATAAATAAATTAAATAGTGAAATGACTGAGGAAGACATTGATGCTGACCTCTGAACTGTCTGTACACGAACACACAACAAAAATTTAAAAACCAGGAATCTTAACCGACAATAGAACCTCACCAATTTTTATTTATTTATTTACTTTTTTTTTTTTTTTTTTTGTGTGTGTTTGTGTGATTTTATTTCTGTTTTCAAGAGGGTCTTGCAGTGGTTGGCCTTGAATTCACGACCCTCTGCCTCTGCCTCCCACGTGCTGGCATTCCTAACATGTGAGCTACCACCTCTGGAGCTAAAATCATCTTTTTTTTTTTTTTTTTTTTTTTTTTTTTTGTCTCTTTTTGAGACAGTGTCTCCTTTTATCGCCCTAGGTGGCCCGGAACTAACTCTGTAGACCAGGGCTGGCCTTGAAACTCAAAGAGATTGCCTGCCTCTGCCCTCCAAGTGCTAGGATTAAAGGCTGTGCCACCCCACACCCAGCTTAAAGATGGGGTTTCTTAGCCATCATGTGGGTGCGGGGAATGGAACCCAGATCTTTTAAAATTTAGTATTTTGCCGGTATGTATATTACATGTACATGTGGTCTTTGGAGAAGTAGGTTTTCCCTACGCGGGTGTTAAGAGCACTGACCGTTCTAACAGAGGACCGGTGTTCGATATCCCCAGCACCCACATGGCAGCTAAGAACCATTTCTTGAAACTCAATTCCAGGAGAACTCCAGTTTCCAGGCGACTCCACCACCCTCTTCTGACCTCCATGGCATGCTAACAAACATGGTGTGCACAGACTTGCGTTTGCAGACAGTAATTCATAAACATACAGAAATTAAAAATATAATTAAAAAAATACATTAAATGAAATGTATGTGGGGAATGACTACAGAGGCCCAGACAAGGGCTCTGAACTCTCCTAGATTAGCGTTTACAGACAGTTTTTAGGTGTCATGGGATGCTCGCAACCACACCCAGGTCTCCTGCCAGAGCACCCAGTGCTCCAGCCACTGTGTTTCTCCAGCCTCTAAATATGTAATTTTTTTTTTACGAAGAGCTAATATGTAAAAATTACTTTGTTTCTACCTATCTAATTAAATATAGGTTTACATAATTTAATTTTGGGGAATGTCTGTGCTTAATGACCAGCTCGCAGAATGTCTCAACGTCACCTGTTGATTTTCTTGAGGCAGGGCTGGCTGCCGGCCCTCCTGCCAGCCTTCTCTGCAGTCCTAGAGTTACTCTTGGGCAGGTTACTCTTTTTCTTTGGAAGCATAGACTTGTCTGTCCCATGGCATTTATTTTCTTTCCTGTTCCCCTATTCTTCCCTGGCTTGCCACCACAGGCTTACCACTCTTCTCTCATGGACCCAGATACCAAACTCATTGGAAACATGGCGATGTTGCCCATCAGAAGTCAGTTCAAAGGACCTGCACCTCGAGAGAGTGAGTCTCAACTGTTCTTTGCCAGTTTGGGTTCAAGATGTCTGACAGACCATCTGACATTCTCAAATCGGGGAAATGTGTAGCTCAGATTGCTTGTTTACTTTCTTGCTGCATATTAATACTTTAGATATTTCAAGATCACAGTTATGTGTTGTATTTCATAGGAAACTGTATTATCTCTTCTAACTTCTCCAGGATGTTTTCCTAAACCAAAAGGCTGAGATGTAGCTCTATTTGGTACAGTTCTTGCCTAGAATGCACAGGGCCCGGATTCAGTCCCCAGACCAATAAAGCAGCGTATGGTGGCACATGCCTGAAAACCCAGTTTAGTAGGGTGGTTTAGAAGCAAGGAAGAGCTGTGTGAAAAGCAGAGTTCATCCTTGGGCTAGAAGTTCCAGGGGCCAATCGGTGGTGACTTGAAAACCCTGTTTCTAACCAAACAGTAAAAGGAAAGAGGAAATGTGCTTATTCTGGCCACAGTTGCCATGGTTACTGTCGGTTCCAGTCTAAAGCCACTTCCTCTGTTACATGCCAAGTCCCCAGCCTTTCTCCATCTCCATCACCATGCTGGAAAAGCCAAGCGCACTCCGAAATTTTTTCATACCCGCATGGTGGTGTACTTGGGAAGCTAAGATAGGAGGATGGCTGGAGTCCAGTGGTTGCAGGCCAGCCTGAGAAACACCGTGAGAGCCTGTTTCCAAAAAAAGGAAAAAGAAAATGAAAAACTCGTCTGAGGATGTTACTTCCTTTCTTTTTTTTTTTTTTTTTTTGTCTTTTTGATAACCGGTGTTCTAGTTTGTTTCCCATTGCGTGACAAAAACACTCTGACTGACAACCAACTTCTGGAGGAAGGGTTTATTCAGCTTTTTTTTTAAAACCATTCCTGGGTCACAGTTCATCACTTAGTGAGCCCAAGCTAGGAACTAAGGGCAGGAACTGGGAAGCAGGAGCTGAACGCACCAGGCCATGGAGGGAATGCTGTTCAATGGCTGCTTCCCTGGCCCATGCCAGCTGACCTCTTATACAGTACACAACAACCTGCCCAGGGTGGCACCCCCCATAGTGGCTGGGCTCCCCCCCACATGGCTCAACAACAAGACAATACTCCACAGATGTGGCACAGGCCAGTCCAATGGAGCCAATTCCCCAGTTGAGGTCCCTCAATCCCGGTGTGTCACGTTGACACTAAAGCTATCCAGTTCACCGGGGTCTCCTGTCGCTCTGGGTCTCTGGAGCTCAATATGTGACCAGGCTGGCCTGAACCTCACAGAGATTCGTTCTTGGCCTCTCCCTCCCACGTTGATGGGATTAAAAGCATTGCACCATCATGCCGGGTTTCTTCTTTTTGAAGACTTTTTTTTTTTGGTCTTTTCGAGCAGGTCTCCCTGTAGCCCCAACTGTCCTGGAACTCACTCGGTAGGACCAGGCTCCTTGATCTCACAAAGATTCCGCCTGCCTCTGCCTCCTGAGTGCTAGGTAAAAGGCGTGAACCACCACACCCGGCTTTTTTTTTTACTTTATTTTTATTTGCATGTATGTGTGTGTACCATTGCATGGCTGTTGCCCCATGGAGCCGAAGGAGGGCATAAGATATCCTAGAATTGGAATTACAGAAAGTTGTAAGCTACATGCTGGGTACCAAACCTATATCCTCTGCAAAAGGAGCTAGTTCTGTTAACCACTGAGCCATTGATTTGTCAAAGCCTTCTTTGTCAGCTTTTTAAAAAGGCCCCCACACAGTGTGGTGGTGACGCCTCTAATCTAGCACTTGGGAGGCAGAGGCAGGGGATCTTTGTGAAGTTCAAAGCCCGACCTGGTCTACAGCGTGGAGTTCCAGGACAGCTGGGGACAGGGAGACCCTTGTCTCAAAAAGATCAAAAGACCGAAAAAAAAAATTTTTTTTTTTTTTGATTTATGTCAGCATGGGGCCACTCATTTATCTCAGCATTCCAAGAGTCAGACGCAGGTGGATCTCTTGAGTTCACGGCCAGCCTGATATACATATCGTGCTCTCAGGACCGCTGGGGCATTAAGGGGAGAGCCTGTCTCAAATATCGATCTAATCTATTTTATCTTATTTTTTGTTGTTTATGTTACATGTTTGTGTGTAAGGGCATGTATGTGCCACGGCACACACATGAGGAAAGTCAGAGGATAAACCACCAAGCTGTTTTCCCAGCCCCTCTTTGTAAATTATCCCCTTTGCCATCCCCTGAACCATCTTCTGTTTTTTTTTTATGATCTTCTTTTTACAATACCTCAATATTAGATTATTTTGGTTATTTGAAAACTGGGCCTCACTCTGAAGTCCTGATATGCCTGGACATCTGACTAGATGAGCCTCAAATCTGTGACTTTCCTCCTTCCTCTGCCTCCAGGTGCTGAGGTAAAGGTGTTGTGCCACCACACCTGGTCTCAATCTTAACTCCAGTGTGCTTTGCAGTGTTGCTCATGGCTATTCCTTCCTTTTTCTGAATTTTATTTGCTTTCTTATCTTAGTATTTTCTTTTTGTTTTTTGGTTGTTGTTGTTGTTGTGTTTTTTTTTGATTTGTTTTGTTTGGGGAGGGTCTTTTTTTTGTCTTTTTTTGAGAACAGGGTCTACCTTTAGCCTCAGCTGGCCTAGAAAACTCTCTGTCGACCAGGCTGGGTCTTTAAAACTCAGACGAGTACTCTGTCTCTCTCACAAGTGCTGGGATTAAAGGCTATGCCACCACCAACCCCTTGGGGGGGGGGGGGGGGGGCTGCTGTTTGTTTTGTTTTGTTTTTGTTTGTTTTTTGGTTTTGTTTTTGAGAACAGGTTTCACTATGTTTCTTGGTTGGTCTGGCATTCAGTCTACCTGCTTCACAGAGACCACCATGCCTGGCTTGTTATTGCGTTTTAATTTTTTGTATTTTGTTTTTTTTTTGCTTTGATTTTTTGTTTGTTTTTAATATTAGTTTAAGGAAGTTACTCAAAACACCCATCCCCAATTTTTTTTTTTTTTTTTTTTTTTTTTGGTCTTTTCGAGACAGGGTCTCTCCCTGTAGTCACAGCTTGTCCTGGAATTTACTCTGTAGACCAGGCTGGCCTTGAACTCACAAATATCCGCTGCCTGTCCCTCCAAGTGCTAGGATTAAGGGTGCGCACCACCACACCCGGTTACCATCCCCACTTTTTATGTGTATGAATTTACTGTCTGCATGTCGGTTGGGGCACCCGTGCGTGCAATGCCGCATAAGGTCAGAATAGGGCGTTGGATTCCCCTGGAACCAGAGTTAAAGATGGTTCTTAGCCACCATGTAGGTGCTTGGAATCAAACCCAGGTCCTCTGCAAGAGCAGTCAGTGCTCTTAACTGCTGACCCATCTCTCCGGCCCCTACTTGGGGTTTTATATTTCCGTATAAATTACATTTTTATTTTTATTCACTTATCTACAACAAGAAAATGAAAAAATAAAAACCATAACGGAGTTGATCCTAGAAAAAAAATTAGCCATGAAACAGGATGCTGTTTCACGGCTGTCCTTTTTCTCAGATCTGTCCTTCCTCATCACCACACATCACCCCCTCTTGGTTGGTCTTCTACATACACACCTGCATCTGCTTGCATGTTAGATACGTGCAAATGCACACTATAGGCTAGAGCCACATGTGAAGGAGCATGTGAGCTTCTTTTCTTTCTGATTTTGAGCTCATCTCACTTTTTTTTTTTTTTTTTTTTTTTTTTTTTTTTTTTTTTTTTTTTGGTTCTTTTCGAGAACAGGTCTCCCTGTCGTCCCAGCTGTCCTGGCCACTCACTCTGTGACCAGGCTGGCCTTGAACTCACACAGGATCCACCTGCTCTCTGCCTCCAGAGTTGTAGGATTAAGGGTGCGCCACCTCCCGCCCGGCTGCGTCCTCTCCAACCCTTTTACTATACTTTCCAAATCATTTTTTTCTGCAAATTTCATCCATTATATTTTTCTTTACAAGCTGAATAATTCATCACCATTCCTTTTTGACACTATCCATTCACTAGTTGATTGGACATCTAGGTTGGCTCCATTTCCTTGCTATAGTAAATAGGAGCAGTAACCATGGATGTACGAAATACTTCTGTGGTGAGGATATGGAGTCCTTTGGAGGGTTGAAATAGCTGGGTTTGTGGGGTATTTCTGTTTTTAGTTTTTGAAGAACCTCCAAACTAATTTTCCAATATGGAGTATATTAAGTTTGTACTCCCACAGCGAGTGAAAGGTTCCCTCTTTCTCTCACATTCACCCTCTTACAGTTCAGATTTCTTGATGATAGCCATTCTGACCTGGGTGAGGTATCTCAAGTAGTAGAATTTGTATGCCTGATAAACTTTCAAAAAGTTTTGGCCCATTTTTGTTTCGGTTGGTGAAAGTGCCACTTCATTGGGCCCATTGTTGTAGGCCATTTTTTAACATTTAATTTTTTTTACCTTATTATATGATTGTCATTGGTTTTGTATGTATAAGTGCACCGTGTGCCAGTGCCCTTGGAGGTCAGAGAGGTCATTGATTCCTCTGGAACTCGGAGTTATGCACTTGTTTTCCCTTTTGGGTGTCTGGTGAATCTGAACCCATGGTCCATTGCAAGAGCAACCAGTGCTCTTAACCATTCTGAGCCCATCTCTCCAGCGCCCCATTTTTTGATTTTTTGAGATCAGCTTTGTTTCCAGTCTGGTTTCGGAATCCTGGGCCGGAGCTCCACAGCTGCACTTCAGATCATCTGTACTCTGCTTTCTGAAACGTTCTTTACTCTCCTGAAAACCCTTGTTTTTTTTTTTTTTTTTTTTTTAAGTGGACACGATTTGTTTATATTTTGTTTTATATATTTTTTTATTATTTATGTTGTATATGTCTGTATTTTTGCATGCAGGTCTGTGCACCGTGTGTCTTGCAATGCTGCGGAGGGGGGTCTGAGAAAGGCATCAGCTCCCCTGGAACTGGGAGTTCTCGGTGGATTGGAGTTTCAGGACTGGTTGAGCCGCCATGTGGTGTGCTGGGGATGAACCGGGTCCTTCTATAAAACAGTCGGGGCTCTTAACCGCTAAGAGCCATACTCTCTCCAGCCCCGGTTTATTGATTTGTATAAATTCACTTTGGAAAATGAATTACAGAAAGATAACCAATGTTGGTTAGCTCAAATAAGGATCAATTAAAACATACTGAAAAGGTAATACAATGTGAAGCAGATATAATGAAAATCTGTTTTCTTTTCCATTGAAAATCTGTTTCACTGGAAAACAGTTTTAATCTATTAAGATATACATGTAGCTGAATAAAACTCAATGATGGCTTCCTTGAAAAACAAAACCCATTAATACCAGAAATGACTGCATATGGGCTCTGTAAAGGGCCTGTGCTGAAAAGCAGGGAACATGTATACTTTTTCTTGGTGTTGATGGACATATGCTGGGGGACTCAAGATTGTTTCACACATTCAAAGGACTCAGTACTATTTTTTTGTGACAATTTTAGGTCATAAGGTACAGGAAGAATTTGGTAATGGAAGATGAGTCACAGAAGCTTTTCACTTGGTAAAAGGTCATAAGGAAAACCCTCCTTTTTCACACACACGCAAAACTCTTCTGACATGTCTGGAGATGTTTTGCCAAGAGTATGATTTATATTGTATTAGATCTGGCTTCCCTGCACCCTGTAAAAGTCTGGATTGAGTTCCATTCTTGGTTTCCAAGACCACGGTTATAATTCCCAACTGTATGCTGATCTCATTTCCATTCCTCTGCCAGACCTGTGAACTTGACCTCTGTTGTTTGTTTTTTTTTTTTTTTTTTGGTCTTTTTTGAGCACAGGACTCCCCTGTAGCCCCAACGTCCTGGAACCCTCTGAGAACCAGGCTGGCCGTGAATCCACAAAGATCCCCACCTGCCTCTGCCTCCCAGTGCTAGGATTAAAGGACATGCGGCCACCCCGCCCGGCATTTTTGTTATTTAATAATTTTGTTTTCAGCGCTAGTGGAAAGATATAAATGTAATAGATTTTGGTGAATCACTACAGTTTTTATGTGATTGAGATTCAAAAAGGGAACAAATTGAAAAGAGACATGCTTTAAACGAGGGGCTGGCAGAGATGGCCTAAGCGGTAAGCGCGCCACACTGCTCTTGACAGAGGACCTGGGTTTGATCCCCACACCCACATGGTGGCTGAGAAACATGTCTGAAACTCCAATTCCAGGAGAAAACTCCAGTTCCAGGGAGTCCAACACCCTCTTCTGACCTCCACAGCACTTGCACAACACGGTTCACAAACTTGCATTCACAACAGTAAATTCATACACTGACAGAAAAATAACAACATAAAAAAAAAAAAAAAAAAAAGACTACGCTGGGCTGTGGTGGCACACACCTTTAAATCCCAGCACCGGGAGGCAAGGCAGGTGGATCTTCTGAGTTCAGAGGTCCAGCCTGGTCTACAGTAGCGACTCCAGGCCAGTTGCGCCTAAACAGAGGACCCTGTCTCAAAAATACCAAAAAAAAACCCAACCAACCAACAACACCCAACTATAAAGATTACGGCAAAGAAAAAGAATATCAGAGCAGCTTGCTTGAGAAGAGCCCTTTTTACATTACATCAGAAGATGCAGCCAGCAAAGAGTAGGAAAAAAATCGGGGAGGGGGGCAGTAAGCCCCTAAGAAACCACAAATTTGAGGGGTGGCTTCTTTCCTCTTCCCAGAGGGACTAGAGCTGCTGAGCCAAATACCTTAATTAGTAATTCTGGGGCCAGGTTTGCAGCCATATGTTGAGTGCCTGGGTTTGAGCCTCAGCTGCCTTAAAAATTTTTTTTTAAATCTTTATTCAAATTTAATGGACAGAAAACAGTGCAGTCTACAGTTAAAATTCCATTGGAATCCTCCAGAAAGACACTGGGATGGAGGTAACCAAGTTGCCCCAGACTGAAGTATCAGGGCTGCTCTGCATCACCACTGTGTGAGAGCAGTGCTGATCATAGATCACACAGTAACAGTGTCCGTTGCTGCAGCCAGCTGCTGGACATCAAATTTAAGATTTGCGACCCTTCCCAAATGAAATGAGACATAAAATTGCCTAAGAAATTGAGTAATGAGACATCCTCATCCCAGCAGAACTTCTGGCTTTTCTCAGGCTCTGGCCACTTAGAACAGCTTGTACCAAATTTAAGTCATAGTTTTCACAAAAAGAAAATATCGGAAATCCAATGTTCTTAGATAATACTTGGACAGTTTTCTTCCTCAAAACACAGTATATAATTTGAAAAAAAATTATATTGGGGGATGGAGAGATGGATAGGAGGTGCGCTGCTCTGTCGAGACCTGGTTCGATCCCGCAGCACCCACATGGCAGCTGAGATACGTCTTTAAGCTTTCCAGTTCCAAAAGTTCAACGTTTTTAAAAAAAAAAAAAGGGGTTTTTTTTTTTTTTTGTATGTGTATGATATTAAGTCGCATGTAGTTTGAGTGCGACCCTGGTCATGCAATAAAAAAAAGGCAGAAAAAAAAAAAAAAAAAAAAAAAAAAAAAAAAAAGAAAAAAACAAAAAAAAAAAAAAAAAAAAAAAAAAAAAATAAAAAAAAAAAAAAAAAAGAAGAAAAAATCAGAAAAAGGCGAGGGGTCAGAAAGGGTGCTCGGATTCCCTGGGAACTCGAGTTCTCGCTTGGAATTGGAATTAACAGACGTTCTTTATGACGCCATTGTTGGTGCTGGGGGATGCGAACCCGGGTTCTCTGCTGCAAGAACAGTTGGTGCTCTTATACCACTTTAGGTCATCTCTCCAGCCCCCCCCATGCCTCTTCTGACCTCCCAGCGTTTTCCTGACATGGTACACAAACTCTACATGCAAGGACCCCTACAACTCATACCAAACCCTAATTAAATTAAGCCGGGTTTGTTGGGGTGGCACAATGCCATTTATCCTAGCACTTAGAGGCAAGGCAGGCGTTCTTTGGTGAGTTCAAGCACAGCTGGTCTACAATGTAGTTCCAGGACAGCGGTCTACGGGAGGGGAGACCCCTGTCCCCGAAAAGACAACAATAAAAAATTAATTAATTAATTAATTAAAAATTCGTAGAATAATTATTTTAAAAACTTTTTTTTTGAGACAGAGGTCCAATTATGTAGCAGTGGCTTGTCGTTGGAACTCACTATGTGCACCAGGCTAGCTATCAAATCACAGAGATCCACCTCTCCTCTGCCTATTGGTAATGCTTTTAGATTAAATTAATTAAGGCATGTACATCAGCCCCTAAAAATCAGTTTTTGTGGACTGTATTTCAATAGCTTCTTATATTTTATGCAACGTCCAAAACTTTCTGATAAGTTAAACTAGAGAGATCTTTTTCAGCCTTTGTAGGTTTGTTTACTGTCTTTCCTTTGGTTAATACTCTTCTGCCTTTTCCTTCCTTTCCCTTGTTTCCTGCTTAGCTAAAGATACAGATATTGTGGATGAAGCCATCTACTACTTCAAAGTCCAATGTCTTCTTCAAAAACTATGAAATCAAGGTAAATTCCAGTACTTCTGACGTACTTGATTTTTTTTTTTGTTTTGTTTTTTTTTTATTTTTTTTTTTGGTCTTTTTGAACGGGTTCTCCTTAGCCCCAGCTGTCCTGGAATCTTCATTCTGTAGACCGGTCTGGCCTTGGAACCTCACAAGATCTGGCCTGGCTTGCTCACTGAGTGCTAGGATTAAGCGTTGCGCCAACCACGCCGCGGCGTTGTGATTTTTTTTAATTGGAGAGCAAGCCTTCATGAGAAAACTCTTCCTTGGTTCCTTTTCTTCCCCCTCCAAAGTCTTAACTAGGAACTGGCAACTTCCAGCCTGCAGGCCAGATGAACCACTGCCTCTTTTTGCAAACAAACTTTTATTGAATCACAGCTATGCACATTTGTTTATATATTATTCATTGCTGCTTTCACACTGCAAGAGCAATTGACCAGTTACAAAGACTGCTTGGCCATTAAACCTAAAAAGCTTACTCTGTGCCCTATGACAGTTTGCCAACCTCTGGCCTAAATGCATCTGTGTTTATTCAGCATTGATTAAGCACCCCTTAAGTGCCAGCCCCATATTTATGGAGAGCTGGTTAAAAGTTGTATCTGCTGTGTGTTTGTTTTGAGATAGTGTTTCACTATGCAGCACCGGATAGAACTTGTAAGACCCATTGGCCTGGCATACTAGGTGAATAGCCATGGCTCTGGCTCCATTTAGTTTATATTTTTTATTTATTTATTTATTTTTATATATTGGTCTTTTTGAGACAGGTTCTCTCCCTTTAGGTCCATAGCTGGCTGGAGCTCACTTCTGTATACACAGGATGGGCCTTGAACTCACAGAGATCTGCCTGCTCTGCCTCCCAAGGCTGGGATTTAAAGGCGTGTGTCACCATATCCGGCCCCATTACCTTTTTTTTTTAAATAGAGGTTGGATATTAAAAAGAAAAACTGCTGACTTGAATCTCTACCTCCACCAACCCACCCCACCCTAGAACTTGGAAAGCTGAGACAAGAAGATTGTTGTGAGTTCTAGGCTACCCTGGGCTACAGAGATCTCATTTCAAAAACAAAAGCAACTGTGCCTCATTCCAAAAATTAAACAATTCTGGGGGCTGGAGTGATGGCCTAGCGGTTAAGAGCGCCGACCGCTCTTGCAGAGGACCCGGGTTCGATCCCCAGCACCCACATGGCGGCCGAGAGCCGTCTGAAACTCCAATTCCAGGAGAACTCCAGTTCCAGGGGAGTCCGACGCCCTCTTCTGACCTCCGCGGCATTGCACGTCACAGGTGCACAGACTTGCATGCAAACAATACATTCATACACATACGGAAATAAATAAAATTTAAAAGTAAAAAAAAAAAAAAACCAAAAATTAAACAATTCTAAAATATTCCAGAATTTTAAACTATAAGTCTTGAATTTTGGAGCTTCAGATTTAGGTTTTTAGATAAGAGATGCTTTGTTTAACTGGTGACATCTGTGCAGATAATCTAGAATCCAAAACACTCCAGCATATGGAACACTTTTTGTTGAAAACATTTCAGAGAAAGGGTGAAGGGGAGAGAAGTGTAAATGACCTGGTCCTTCTCCAAGGCTGCTTCCTCTTCTCTCTCAGTCCCCGTGAGGAGGCTTTTGAGGGGGGACAGAAGGCCTGACAGAAGAGGGGGGGATGAGGAAAAGCAAATTATCCCCTCTGCTGTTTCTCTGAGCAAGGCAGACAGGGCAAGGAATTTTGTTGATAGTGTTCTTTCGAGACAGGGTCTCCCTGTAGCCCCAGCTGCCCTGGAACTCACATTGTAGACCAGGCTGGCCTTGAACTCACAAAGATCCGCCTGCCTCTGCCTCCCAAGTGCTAGGATTAAAGGCGTGCACCACCACACCCGGCTGTTGATAGTGTTCTAAAATACGTAACTTCAGCCTCTGCTTGATCTTCAGTGTTGGGCATCTTTATTTATAGGTTCTAGATTAGAAATTGTAGTAAGGACACCTTAGGGTACCTGCAGCTTTTTTTTGGTCATTTTGAGACATGGTCCCCTACAGCCCCAACTGTCCTGGAACTCATTATGTAGACCAGGCTGGCCGTGAACTCACAGAGATCCACCTGCCTCTGCCTCCCAAGTGCTGGGATTAAAGGCATGTGCCACCATGCCCAGCCTACTTGCAACATTTTTGTACCTAATGTCTAGTCTGTGTTGTGTGGTAGGTGTTAATAAATGCAGTTCCATCTATGTGGTTTTTCCAGGTGTCATGTGGTCCCCAAAATAGGGACAAACCAGACATGGTAGTACACATCTATAATCTCAGCTCTTCAGAGACAGAGGGAGGCCAGCCAGGGCTGGATAACAAGACCCAGTCTAATAAAAATGGAGGGGAGTATATGACCTGCTTTCTGACTATAAATCTGCAAAGTAGTATAGGCTATCTGTGCATTTGAGTCATCTGTGTTTCTGTTCTCAGCAGAGATCCTCAAGTGAAAGGGTTTTTTAAAACGAGCCACCAATGTTGCTGCCTCTGGTGGTCTGCTTACTCTCCTTCCTACAGAGTGAGGGGCTGTTGGCCCAATTCCAGGGACCCAGGTGCCAGGGGAGCCCAGCAGCCGTAGAGCCCAGGGTGCAACCCACTGGCTCCTAAGGAGAGCTTGGGGAGACTGCTTAGAGAGCACTACCCTGTGAAGGTCGCCAGTCAGTAATCAGAAGACTGGTGCTCTAAATTCATCCATGGCATGTGGCTGTTTGATGAGGACTGCTTTTTTTTTTTTTTTTAATTTTATTTATTTTTATGTGTATGAGTATACTGTCTGCATGTAGGTTTGTGCACCTGTGTCGTGCAATGCCGCGAAGCTCAGAAGAGGGCGTCGGATTCCCCTGGAACTGGAGTTAAAGATGGTTCTCAGCCACCATGTGGGTGCTGGGGATCCAACCCAGGTCCTCTGCAAGAGCAGTCGCTGCTCTTAACCACTAGGCTATCTCTCCAGCCCTGAGGACTGCTTTTAAGTTTTCTTTTCTCTTGTAGAATGAAGCTGACAGGACCTTGATTTATATCACTCTCTACATTTCTGAGTGTCTAAAGAAACTCCAAAAGGTAATGAAACTTGGAACAGCATTTATCATGAAAAATACTGATAAGTACCCCTTCCCAGCCACCTGGGCTGTCAAGACCTTAGAACAAGTAGATGATGTTTTCTGCCTTATCTAAACTCATAGTATAACAAACATGAAGAGAGAGGTTGGTATGCTAGGGCTTTGTTTCTGGTTTTCAGGACAGAAATCTTCCATTATTCTAGAACGAAAATTTATCATTTACTTAAATATTAACAGAGACAGCAGTCCACAGAGGCAGCAGTACCCTCTTTCCTCCTGGAGATTCCCAATACAACACTCCTGTATTGCATCAAAGCTAAACATACTTTGAAATTCATTCACATGTATCACTACAAAATTTAATTAAAGATCATATTTTGTGCATTTATAAGAAGAAATGTACAACTTTCAGAAGTTTGGTTTTTACTACTTTAATTACTGTATTTCACTCTAGTTGGTTTCTCTTCTAAGTCTTATTTGGTTTTATTCCCTGAAGACAATGTATTGAGAAGAAAGCCACAAGGGTTTACCAAATTTGCAACCTCCCCCAATCTCCCCACCTCCCCCCCAAAAAACCCACTATCATACCCATTGTTTAAAGTGAACAATTATAATTTGGGTATTATTTTCCTTATAAAATATGTTCTTTGTTTTTTAGTGCAATTCCAAAAGCCAAGGTGAGAAAGAAATGTACACGCTGGGAATCACGAACTTCCCCATTCCTGGAGAGCCTGGCTTTCCCCTCAATGCAATTTATGCCAAACCTGCAAATAAACAGGAAGATGGTAAGAACAGAATTGTGTGTGTGCATATGTGTGCCCCATTGTGTGTCTGTGTGTCTGTCCATCTAGCCCAGGTTTCTCCTACTCCATCTCACTTTGGGTGTTGGTTCTGGTTGGTTGGTTGGTTGGTTGGTTGGTTGGTTGGTTAATTTGTTTGGATTTTTTTTTTTTTTATGTGTATGAATGTACTGTCTGCATGTAGGTTGGTGCACCCGTGTTGTGCAGTGCCGCAGAGGTCAGAAGAAGGCATCAGATTCCCCTGCAACTGGAGTTAAAGACGGTTCTTTGCTGCCATGTGGGTTCTGGGAATTGAACCTGGGTCCTCTCTGCAAGAGCAGTTCACACTTTTTTTTTTTTTTTTGTCTTTTCGAGACAGGGTCTCCGTATAGCCACATGCCCAGCTTTTATTTTCTCTTTAAAAACAATCAATTGCGGGCTGAAGAGGTGGCCTAGCGGTTAAGAGCGCCGACCAGAGGACCCGGGTTTGATCCCCAGCAACCACATGGCGGCCGAGAACCGTCTGAAACTCCAATTCCAGGAGAACTCCAGTTCCAGGGGAATCCGAGACCCTCTTCTGACCTCCGCGGCATTGCACGACACGGGTGCACAAACCTGCATGCAGACAGTACATTCATACACATATAGAAATAAATAAAATTAAAAACAAAAACAAACAAAAGAAAAACAATCAATTGCAGGGCTTGGTGGCCCCATGCCTTTAATCCTAGCACTTGGGAGGCAGAGGCAGGCGGATCTTTGTGAGTTCAAGGCCAGCCTGGTCTACAGAGTGAGTTCTAGGACAGCTGGGGCTACAAGGAGACCCTGTCTCAAAAAGACCAAAAATAGATAGATAGATGATAGATAGATAGATAGATAGATAGATAGATAGATAGATAGAGAGATAGAGAGATAGAGAGATAGAGAGATAGAGAGAGAGAAAGGAAAGAAAGAAAGAGAGAGAGAGAGAGAGAGAGAGAGAGAGAGAGAGAGAAATAAAGAAAGAAAAAGAATGAAAGAAAAAAAATAAAGGGGCTGGAGAGATGGCTCAGCGGTTAAAAGCGCCAAGTGCTCTTGCAGAGGACCCAGGTTCGATTCCCAGCACCCACATGGCGGCTAAGAACCGTCTTTTACTCCAGTTCCAGGGGAATCTGACACCCTCTTCTGACCTCCTTGGCACTGCACAACACGGATGCACCTAATTACAAGCAGACAGTACACTCATACACATAAAAAATAATAAATTAAAAAAAGAGAGAAAATAAAATATTTATCCTTTCTTTTTCTGGATGGACAGACAGATAATTTTTTAAAAGGGAAAATAAGGGGCTGGAGAGATGGCCTAGCAGTTAAAGAGTGCTGACTGCTCTTGCAGAGGACCCATGTTCAATCCCCAGCACCCACATGGCGGCTGAGAACCTTCTTTAACTCCAGTTCCAGGGGAATCCAACGCCCTCTTCTGACCTCCGCAACTTTGCACGACACAGGTGTACAAACCTACATGCAGATAGTACATTCATACACATTAAATAAATGAATAAATAAATAAATAAATTTTTTAAAAGGGGAAAATACAGCATTTGAACTCTCCTTTCTTTTTCTTAGTCTGTTTCAATGTATGAAAACATATTACAGGGACTAAAAAGATGGCTTGGTGGTTAAGAGCACTGACTACTCTTGCAGAAGACCTGAGTTCTGAGTTCCAGCACCCACATGGTGGCTTAACAGCTGTTCATAGCTCCAGTTCCAGGAGATCTGACATCTTTTTCCAATCTCTGTGTGCATTACACAACCTGGGTGCACTTACATGCATGCAGTCAATACCCATAAAAAAATTATAATAGCAAAACATGAAAATACATACAAAGCCAGGTGTGGTGGCACACACTTATAATCCCAGCCCTCAGGAGGCAGAGGCAGGTGGATTTCTGAGTTCAAGGCCAGCCTGGTCTACAGAGTGAGTTCCAGGCCAGCTGGGGCTACAGGGAGACCCTGTGTCAAAAAAAAAAGTAATAAAATATTTTTAAATAAAAAAAATATATATTGCATTGTCTATACCAGCATCTCTCTCTCTCTCTCTCTCTCTCTCTCTTCTCTCTCTCTTTCTCTCTCTCTTTCTCTCTTTCTTCTCCTTGTAGCCCCAGCTGACCTGAAATTCCCTATGTAGACCTGGCCTAGATCTCACAGAGCTCTGCCTGCCTCTTTCTGTGGAGTGCTGGGATTATAGGCACCTAAAGGCAGGTGCCATCCTGCCTGCTAGCATATATTCTTTTTTTTTTTTTTTTTTTTTTTTTGGTCTTTTCGAGACAGGGTCTCCCTGTAGCCCCAGCAGTCCTGGAATTCGCTCTGTAGACCAGGCTGGCCTTGAACTCACAAAGATCCGCCTGCCTCTGCCTCCCAAGTGCTAGGATTAAAGGCGTGCGCCACCACGCCCGGTGCATATATTCTTACATAGAGTTTATCATGTTTTAGAAGTGATGCGAGCTTACCTACAGCAGCTGAGGCAAGAAACTGGACTGAGACTTTGTGAAAAAGTTTTTGATCCTCAGAACGATAAACCCAGCAAGGTAAGATGCTTCCTCATTTTCCCTTTTGTTATTTTTTTTTAATTTTTTATTAAATTTTATTTCTATATGGGTATGAATGTACTGTCTGCATGTAGGTCTGTGCACCTGTGTCGTGCAATGCCGCGGAGGTCAGAAGAGGGTGTCGGATTCCCCTGGAACTGGAGTTCTCCTGGAATTGGAGTTTCAGACGGTTCTTGGCCGCCATGTGGGTGCTGGGAATCGAACCCCGGTCCTCTGTAAGAGCGGTCGTTGCTCTTAACTGCTAGGCCATCTCTCCAGCCCCATCCTCTTCTCCTGTTTAACTGGCATCTCACCTTTTCCCTGTTTCACCTTGAAACACAAAAGTCTTTTACAAGAATACTTTTGATTTTGCTTCCCAGTGCTGCCTAACTTGAAGTACGTGCCTGGTGCATAGGAGTTCACTGGTCATGCTGAATAAGAGCTGCATCTCCTGAGCAGATTCTAGTTGCATGCTCTTACATCAACTAGATGAAAAGGTGTTGAAACCCTGAGAGCAGAGTTTGGGGGTGAGGTGTGTGGTTATCCCTTGGTAGCCATGGAGCCAGTCTGTGGGTATTAAATCCCATATGTAACATGGCATGGTATTTGTAGGTGACTTGTATGCATCCTTCCATGTACTTTACAGCACCTTCCTGTTAACTTACAGTCCCTGATACACTGTAAATGTCATGTAAATAGAGGTTCTACTTCGTCTGCATCACTTAGGGAATAGTGGCAAGGAACAACTCTATATATGTTCAGTATGTGTTGGCAGGGCTGAGAAAAAGTCTTCTGAGGCTCAGTCTGGCCTTTCACCGGCTGTGTATCCAAGGGTAACCTGGAGCATATCCGCCCACCTTGGCCTTGCTATGTCTGGATTACAGGCTGTATGCCTCTGTCCCTGGCTCAGGAATTTTTTTCCCTCCCAAATATTTTCTGTCTCTGTATGGATACAAGGAGACACACATATGCAGGGCCAACAGTATTATATTTACATGCTTTATTGGGGTTTACCTTTGAGGAGTTTATAACCTAAGAGATGGTAAACTAATATTAGTTATTTTTATTTTATTATAATTATATAGACTGGAATTCTGACATTCCTTTGAAGTTGCATTGTGCCTAACCATCCATTTTGTCTTATGCCCCTTTGACAGTGGTGGACTTGCTTTGTGAAGAGACAGTTCATGAACAAGAGTCTTTCAGGACCTGGCCAGTGAAGGAAGTCTCTGGGCAGCCACTGATCAATAGCAGGGTGTACACAGTCCTCTGCCTTTGTTTCATACAGTTCCCTTTGGAAGCAAGAAGAGAGCACTCATGACTTGAAAAGCTCTTGGTCAAGAATTCTGGGGTGGGTGGGTGGGTGGGTGGGGAGGATGATTTGAAATTTCTGCAATTTTAAGCTGGTACTTAATAAGAATAAGTAATAAACTTTATTGTTTGTCTTAAACATTGAACTAAAACATTTTAATGAGCTGGAGAGATGCCTCAGCAGTTAAGAGCACTGGCTGCTCTTGCAAAGGGCCTAGATTCAATTCCCACTCAATATGATAACTAACAACTCTCTGTAACTCCAGTTCCATGGGCTCTGACACCCTGACAAACTTCTGATCTCTTGGGCATTGCATATATGGGTGCATTTGTATGCATGCATACATACAGGCAAAACACTCATACACATAAAATTATTTTTTTTTTAATTTTGAGATAAAACTTGACATACCATAGTACTTTTATGGGAGAAAATGTGATGTGTAGATTTGAGGGAAAGGTGGTATTTGGGGATTTTGAGGGTTTTTTTAGATTTGTGTGTGTGTGTGTGTGTGTGTGTCTGTCTGTCTGTCTCCATGGAAGCCAGAAGAGGGTAATCCCCTGGAGCTGGAATGACAAGTGGTTGTGAGCCACCTGACATGGGTGCTGGGAACTGAATCCAGTTTCTCTGCAAGAGCAAACAGTGCTCTTGACTGCCGATCATCTCTCCACCCTGCAAAGCACAAGCGTTTTTATAACTTTGATTAGAGTTCCATTTCTCTATTTTTCTCTTTAGTTGCTTGTGCCATGCTGATTTATAAATCCCAAAGCATGCCTCAGCATAAATTTATGCCTAAGCTCTTACATGAAGGTCTTTGGTCCATTTTGTTAATGCATAAATTTTATTATTGCTGGGGGCGGGTGTGCCTCAGTGCACTTGCCTGTGAAGTTGAAGTCACCCAAGGTTATGAGCTGCAGAATGTGGTGCTGGGACCTGAAGTCTGTACCTCTGTAAGAGCAGCAAGTGCTCTTAACTTATGATGAATCATTTCTCCAGCCCCATATTTTGTTAATTTTGGATATGAAGAGAAACAACAGGATACTAATTTTGTTTCCTTGCCTGTGAGTGACTAATCTCAGCACCATTTGTCAAAAAGACCTCTATCAGGCTGGAGGGATAGTGCAGCTGTTAAAGGCCGAGGCTAAGAACCAAAAAAAAAAAAAAAAAAGAAAGAAAGAAAGACCTCTATTAAATGGTCTTAGCTTGTCAAAATCCAGCTGACCAAAAATATGTGGATTTATTTCTAGAGTCTAGAATCTAGATTGTCGTGTCTTAATGTGACATTAACATTCACTTTCATACTTGCCCAGTTTAAGACAGCATGGTGGTGTATACCTGTAATCCTATCACTCAGGAGATGCAGGCAAGTAGATTATAAATTTAAAGCCAGTCAACTACAGAGAGAGTTCCAGACCATCCAAGTCTGCATAGAAAGACCTTGTCTCGGGGCTGAAGAGATGGCCTAGCGGTTAAGAGCACCGACTGCTCTTGCAGAGGACCCAGGTTCGATCCGCAGCACCCACATGGCGGCTGAGAACCATCCCTAACTCCAGTTCTAGGGGAATCTGACACCCTCTTCTGACCCCCGCAGCATTGCATGACACGGTGGTACAAACCTACATGCAGACAGTACATTCATACACATAAATAAATAAAATTAAAAAAAAAAAAAACTTGTCTCAAAGGGGGGGTGGGGAGGGCTGTGACTACAACCAGTTTTGTCATTTAAAAATTTTCTAGGTGAAATGATTCATTTGTTGGGAGCGGGCACTTGCCACACACAAAGCCTGACCTGAGTTTGACCCCCAGAACAGAACCCACGGGACAAGGAGCTCCGGAACTCGCAGTGACGGTCCTCTGACGCCACATGTGCATCCCCTACAATAAGGAATTTTTTTTCTTTTTCTTTTTTAGACAGAGTCTCCCTATAGCCCCAGCTGCCCCGAACTCACTCTGTAGACCAGGCTGTCCTTGAACTCACAGAGATCCACCTGCCTCTGCCTCCCAAATGCTAGGATTAAAGACGTGTGCCACCATGCCTGGCTTAAAGACAATTTTTTTTTTTTGCTCTTTTCCAGACAGGGTCTCCCTGTAGCCCCAGCTGTCCTGGAACTCACTCTGTAGACCAGACTGGCCTTGAACTCACAGAATATTATTATTTTATGTGTATGAGTGTACTGTACCCATGTCGTGCAGTGCAGCGGAGATCAAAAGAGGGCGTTGGATTCCCCTGGAACTGGTGTTAAAGATGGTTCTTAGCCGCCATGTGGGTGCTGGGAATCGAACCCATGTTTTCTGCAAGAGCAGTCAGTGCTCTTAACCACCGAGCCATCTCTCCAGTCCCAACAAAATATGTAATTTTGAGAGGCTGATGAGATACCTGTCTCACAATAGATCCTCCTATCTCTGCCTCTTTAGTGCTGGGATTAAAAGCATGCACCACTGTGTCTTACAGTAAAAAGTAAAAGAAGAAGTGTGTGGTGGCACATGCCTAATCCCAGCGCTTGGGAGGCAGAGGCAGGCAGATCTCTGAGTTCAAAGCCAGCCTGGTCTACATAGTGAGCTCCAGGCCACCTGGGGCTAAAGGGAGACCCTGTCTCAAGAAGATAAAAAAACAAAACGAAAAATAGTGGCTGCTATTGCAGAAGCAAGAGCAATTCCCAGCACCCACACCTTAATTAACAACTGGAGCTCCAGTTTCACTTACACATTTTTTTTTTTCCACTTACACATTTGCAGGCAATACATTCATACAAAAGAAAGTTGTGTTTTGTTTTGTTGTCTTTTTGAGACAGGGGCTCCCTTTAGTCCCAGCTCCAGATTGTTTTTTCTTTGTATAGTGCTAGGAATCAAACTCCCAGCCTAAAACAATCACCCCAATTCTTGAGCATTAAAGAGTGTGCTGTGATTAATTCTGCTGGACAACCAGGCATAAACGAGTTATCCTGAAGAAACTTCTAGAAACAGACTTGAAGACCTCCTCTGTAGGTGAAGAGTTTAGTAGTGAGAATACAGAGTTGGAATGGACAGTTTATGATCTAATGTGATATCCAAATACATATAAAAACCAGGAATGGTAGTACATGCCTATAATCTCAGCCCTTGGAAGTAGGTAGATCTCAAATTTAAGGCCAGCTTGGCCTACATGATGAGACTCAAAAAAAAAAAAAAAAAAAAGACTGAGGCTGTAGCTCAGTGGTAGAGTTTACCTTGCATGCATAAGGTTCTAGTTCAATCACCAGCACTACAAGAAAGGGAAAACATATATATGAAAAATCAAGAGTAGATCCCTGCTTTTAATCCCAGAACTCAGTATTAAACGCAGAGGCAGGTAAATCTCTGTGACTTCAAGACCAGCTTGGTCTACATAGAGAGTTCCAGGCCAGCCAGAGGTACATAGTGATACCTTGTCTCAAAAATAAAAAATAAACCAGGCATGGTGGTGCATGCCTTTAATCCCAGCACTTGGATCTCTGTGAGTTCAAGGCCAGCCTGGTCTACAAAGTGAGTTCTAGAACAGCTGGGCCTACAGGGAGACCCTGTCTCAAAAAATAAATAATAGATAGATAATTAATTAACTAAAAAAAATAGTGGGGCTGGAGAGATGGCCTAGCTGTTAAGAGTGCCAAATGCTCTTGCAGAGGACCCGAGTTCGATCCCCAGCACCCACATGACAGCTGAGAACCATCTATAACTCCAATTCCAAGAGAACTCCAGTTCCAGGGGAATCAACACCCTCTTCTGGCCTCCATGGCATTGCATGACACAGATGCACAAACCTACATGCAGACAGTACATTCATACACATAAAAAAAAAAAAAGCCCAGCATGGTGGTGCACACCTTTAATCCCAGCACTTGGGAGGCAGAGGCAAGCAGACCTCTCTGAGTTCAAGGCCAGCCTGGTCCACGTAGTGAGCTCCAGGCCAGCTGGGACTAAAAGTAGACCCTGCCTCAAAAAGATCAAATAAATAAATAAATAAATAAATAAATAAATAAATAAATAAATATGTAGCTGGGTGTGGTGGTGCACACTGTTAATCCTAGCCTTCAGGAGCAGAGGAAGGTGGATCTCTGTGAAGGCCAGCCTGGTCTACATAGTTCCAGGATAGCTGGAGCTCAAAAAAGACAATAAATAAAATGAATGGGGGAAAAAAGTTTGTCTGTCATGATGTTTGTCTAACCACAGTTTATTTTATGGGATTGCTTCTTAGTATTTCTTTTTCTTTTTTTTTTTTTTTTTGGTCTTTTTGAGACAGGGTCTCCCTGCAGCCCCAGCTGTCCTGGAACTCGCTCTGTAGACCAGGCTGGCCTTGAATACACAAAGATCCGCCTGCCTCTACCTCCTGAGTGCTAGGATTAAAGGCGTGCACCACCACGCCTGGCATTAGTATTTCTTATACAAGGCTGCTTGAGCTTTTGTCCAAGCATTTTCTAAAATATTATACAGTGATTAAAGGTATCAGGCTGGTGTAACCTATCCTTTCTGGATGCTTAATGACCATACTTAACACCTATACCAATTCGGCTGAGGGACCTAAGGGATAACTTTGTTCCTTGCTCTCCCAGGGGACTATACATGAGGGCATCTCTTGAAATGTCCTGCAAATGTGAGTCACCAGTCTTCCTGTACAGAGAAGATCCACTAATGGGACTTCAGCCGTGTCCAGTCTGTAAAGAGGAAAGTCTGCTCATGCTTCAAAAAGTGATGCCTGGCTGGGTTGGTGGCACATGCCTTTAATCATAGCACTTAGAAAAAAAAAAAATCCTAGCACTTGGGAGGCAGAGGCAGGTGGATCTCTATGAATTCAAGGCCAGCCTGGTCTACATAGAGTTCCAGGATAGTCAGAGCTACAGGGAGACCCTGTCTCAAAAAGACAAAAAAAAAAGGGTGGGGGAAGCCTGGTCTAGCAAGACTTGACTTTGTCCTTGAGTGGATGGAACTGGTAAATGAAAAGCCAAAAGGAGCCATGGGCTCCCCCCCCCCCAAAAAAAGAGTGACCCCTGAGGACCAGCTCCTCAACTGACCTTGAGAAAACAAAACCCTTGGTTAATCTGGGCTGTGTGCCCTTAAACATACAAAAGGAAAGTATAAACAGAAATAAATAATCAGTAAGGCCTGAGAAATTTTACTTCAGTTATAAAACTTGAGATCTTAGTAAAAAAGACAAAAAGGGGGAAAAAAAGAAAAAAAAGCACTATTGTTTTGCCTGTATTCATTTCTTACAAGTGCATCTACCCTGTGGCTGCCACTGCTTTTGCCATCCTTCAAAGACATGAGACACAGCTTTTCAACCTTCCAATATGGATTGAAGACTCATGTCTCTCCAAGAATCCTCCAGACCTTCAGTCTCAGATGAGGACTGCTGAGACATCCAGCTTGTGGACTGAGCAGCTACTGGGGTTTCAGACTCCTTAGAGTATAGATTTCCATTGTTGGACTACCCAGGCTGTATCATGGAGACCAGTACAGGTAGATAAAGACAGGACATGGTACTTACTGGACCTCATTTGGGTCATGAGAAGGAAAGACCCCAGTGTGGAGCACAAGGGCAGGATTGATGGTTGTTTGGGCTTGCCAAGGAGGAGCCTTCAAACACTTCCTTAAGGAAAACATGACATCTTTCAGCCTAATAAAGAAAAAAAAAAGATAAGCTGAGGTTGCTAAAACCTATAACGTCATAATCTTGGCATGTATATATGCTTATTTTGGAGTGATACAAATTGGAAGGAACAACAACAAAAAAGACTGGGTCAAAGAACTGTCTGAAACAGTAAACTGCCCAAAACAGTAAACTGCATTGAAAATTAAAATAAAAAAAAAAAAGACTGAGAAAAAGATGGAAAGACATGTATAGCAGAATGCATGATGCATGAGCTCTGGGGCAAGGAAGGAGGACATGGGTCTAAATTTGATTAAGAAATGTTGTAGGGGGCTGGAGAGATGGCCTAGTGGTTAAGAGCACCGACTGCTCTTGCAGAGGACCCGGGTTCGATCCCCAGCACCCACATGGCGGCTGAGAACCGTCTGTAACTCCAATTCCAGGAGAACTCCAGTTCCAGGGGAATCCGAGACCCTCTTCTGACCTCCGCGGCATTGCACGACACGGGTGCACGAACCGACATGCAGACAGTACATTCATACACATACAAAAATAAAAAAAAATAAAAAAAAAAAAGAAATGTTGTAGGGACTGGAGAGATGGCTCAGCGGTTAAGAGCACCTACTACTCTTGCAGAGGACCTGGGTTCAATTCCCAGCATCCACATGGCAGCTAAGAACTGCCTTTAATTCCAGTTCCAGGGGAATCCGATGCCCTCTTATGACCTCTGAGGCACTGCATAACATGGGTGCACCAACCTACATGCAGACAGTACACTCATACACATAAGAAATAATAAATTAGGGCTGGAGAGATAGCCTAATGGTTAAGAGCACTGACTGCTCTTGCAGAGGACCCGGGTTCAATCCCCAGCACCCATATGGTGGCTAAGAACTGTCTGTAACTCCAATTCCAGGAGCACTCCAGTTCCAGGGGAATCTGATGCCTTCTTCTGACCTCCGCGGCATTGCACAACATGGGTGCACAAACCTACATGCAGACAGTACATTCATACACATACAAAAATAAATAAAATTTTAAAAAATGAAATAAATTTTTTAAAATGCTGTATGAAATGCACAAAACTTCAATAAAAAATTGGCTTTGAGGGCTGAAGAGATGGCTCAGTGGTTAAGAGCACCGACTGCTCTTGCAGAGGACCTGGATTCGATTCCCAGCACCCACATGGTGGCTAAAAACTGTCTTTAAGCTGGGCACGGTGGCATACACCTTTAATCTTAGCACTTGGGAGGCAGAGGCAGGTGGATCTTTGTAAATTCAAGGCCAGCCTGGTCTACAGAGTGAGTTCCAGGACAGCTGGACAGCTGGGGCTACAGGGAGACCCTGTCTGGAAAAGACCAAAACAAAAAGGTTAAAAAAAATGGCTTTGGCCGGGTGTGGTGGCACAGGCCTTTAATCCCAGCACTGGAGAGGCAGAGGTAGGCAGATCTCTGTGGGTTCAAGGCCAGCCTGGTCTACAGAGCAAACTCCAAGACAGCTGGTGCTAAAAGGGAGAGCCTGTTTCAAAAATACCAAAGAAATGATAGAACTAAAAAGAAAAAAAAATGGCTTTGAAAAATATGCTCAAACTTTAAGTGAAATGTGAAAAAAAGTATAGTAAATAAATAAATAAATGTGTGACTATAGCATACGTTTGGCATTTAGTATTTACTATATTTCACTAGTTTTTTTCTCTTGTTTGATTCTATCTTTATTATTATTATTTGGTCTTTTCGAGACAGGGTCTCCCTGTAGCCCCAGCTGTCCTGGAACTCACTCTGTAGACCAGGCTGGCCTTGAACTCACAAAGATCCACCTGCCTCTGCCTCCCAAGTGCTAGGATTAAAGGCATGCTCCACCACTCCCGGCTTATTTTATTTTATTTTATTTTATTTTATATATTACTTTATTCATTGGAAATTGACTTGATAGACAGGAGGTTACAATGGAAGGAGAGACAGAATCAGATTTGGAAGACAAATCAACAGTCTAGAATCAGGAAGAAAGAAGGAATTAGCCATAGTCTGAGAAGTGGAGTTTGATAGGTGAAGTACAAGAGTCACAGAGGAATTTCCTGGAGGGTCTCCTTCACATTGAAATCTGGAGGGAGCTGTGGGTCATGGCAGTTGAACTCCAGCTGGGCTAAGCCCCTTGGGTTTGCAACCATCTCAGAGGTGCCTCTGGCCTATCTGTCTCTTGCATAAGGTGCTAATCCATACAGCTGTGAATCCTACATGCTGCCTTGCCAATCCCTTCTATGAAAACACAGATGGCTGTCTGGAAAGGTGGTGGAATTTATTCCTTGTCCTAAAGTTACTTTTCCACTGACAGGAAGCCTAACACTGCCAGGAGACACTTAGGGACATCAAGTGATGTTTCCCTAAGGGCAATTTATACGTGTTGTGTTTTTCCCTTTGTACAAAAGACAGGTCTTAGAAAAATATGTAGTGCTTCTGGGAGAGGTTTTCATTCTTAGGCTGCTTGACATGTGGAAGTAGGCTGAAGTGTGTGATCTCTTCCTTCAATGTCTCTCCTTGTACATGTTGCTCTGCCTCTACTATGTAGTTACCTCAAGTTCATGGCCAGTTGCTACTCCAAACCCTCAGTTTCCTTATGTGAAAATGAACAATTAGGGGCTAGAGAGATGGCTTCTCAGTTAAAAGCATTTGCTGCTCTTGCAGAGGGTTTAGTTCCCAGCACTCACACAGCAGCTCATAATCTTCTGTAACTCCAATTCCAGAAGATCCAATGTCCTGTTATGGCTTGTAAGAGCACTAGGCATGTGTGGTGGTTTGAATGTGTGTCCCCCATAGGCTCTAGGTATTCAGACATTTGTCTCCAGGTGGTAGTGCTGTTTCTGGAGGTCTTAGAAGGTGTGGCCATGCTGGGGAAAGTGTGTCACTGGGGGCGGGCTTAGTGAGCTTAACAAGCCTGGTCTACAGTTGCTTCCTCTCTGCTTCCTGTGCTCTTTGCGAGATGTGACCCTCTGTTTGCTGCTCCGGAACAGGCCACCACGCCTCCCGCCACAATGGACTAATTCCCTGGAACCGCCAATCGTAAGCTCAAATAAACTCTTCCTTTTATAAGTTCCTTGGTCTGGTGTTTTATCACAGCAACAGAAAACTGACTAATACAGTTATTGGTACCAGAGAGTGGGCTGTTGGCTGTGAAGAACCTGACCATGTGTATGTTTGGAGAAGTGTGGAAGACTTTGGAACTTTGGGCTGGAAAGGCTGTTGACTATTATAAGCAGAGCTTAAAGGGCCATTCTAGTGGAGGCCTGGAAGAAAGCATGGCTGCAAAAGATGTGGTTCCAGGGGAAAATAAAGACTTAGGCAGCAACCGGGATATTTTGATAAAGAGTCTGGCAGCAGTTTGCCCACAGCCCAGATGCTTGCCTGATGCTAAGTTGAAAAGCAGTGGACTGATGTCTTTGGCGGAGGATATTTCAAGACAGCCTAATGTAGAAATGGTGGCGTGGCTTTTAATGGTGAATATTATACAGATCTACAGTGAAAAAGAGCAGATGGGGCAGAAAGAAATGCAGAATGTACAGTTTGGATCTGAAAACTGCACTAGGAAGATTAAAGGTGGGGCCAAGGCATGTGAAGGAGAGGTTCCCTTTCATAAGGAGATTAAAGCCATTAAGGAGAGGCCTGGAGATTTACAAGTAAACAAAAGAATCAGTACCTTCAGGGCAAGACCACACCCAGCTAATCCTCCAGCAAGTCCAGGGCAGAGAAAAGTTGCAAATGTGGTTGAAATGGGCCAGGGTCCGGCCCGAACTTGCAGCCAGATTCGGCAATTTCATTCACGTGGTGCTGGCTTTAGAGGCATGAAGTTTGCAAGAGTGAAGGGGTCATCAGTTCTTCCTCCACGGTTTCAGAGAGCCAAAGAGGCCAGGCAGAGTACAGCAGGGGTGTCCCTGAATAAAGAAGGCCCTGATAGGCCATTGCGTGAAGCTGTGAATGTGAAGCCTGGTGGGCATCGGAGACCCCAAGAAGACTTTCGAGATGCCAGACCTGTGAGATATTTGCCAAGGAGAGCTGCATACAGGGAGTGGTACCAGCCTAAGAAAGAGATGTATGTTGCAAGCAAAGCTGGAAGAGCTGAGCCGTGTAAGCCCTTTGGAAGTCAAGTCCCAGAAGTCGCATGTGGAGCTACAGGACTTGGCGTTTGCCCTGCTGGTTTTCGGTCTTGTTTTGGTCCAGTATTTCCTCACTATGCCTCTATTCCTCCCTTTTGGAATGGGAATGTGTATTCGGTTCCACTGTACATTGGGAGTATGTAATTTGCCTTTTGATTTTACAGGAGCTTACAGTTAAGAGATTGGCCTGAGTCTCAGAAGAGACTTTGGACTGTGGACTTTTAAATGACATTGAAACTGGTAAAGACTATGGGGACTTTTAAGGTTGGACTAAATGCGTTTTGCATTTTATATGGTCAGGAGCCTATGGGGGCCAGGGAGTGGAATGTGGTGGTTTGAATGTGTGTCCCCCATAGGCTCTAGGTATTCAGACATTTGTCTCCAGGTGGTAGTGCTGTTTCTGGAGGTCTTAGAAGGTGTGGCCATGCTGGGGAAAGTGTGTCACTGGGGGCGGGCTTAGTGAGCTTAACAAGCCTGGTCTACAGTTGCTTCCTCTCTGCTTCCTGTGCTCTTTGCGAGATGTGACCCTCTGTTTGCTGCTCCGGAACAGGCCACCACGCCTCCCGCCACAATGGACTAATTCCCTGGAACCGCCAATCGTAAGCTCAAATAAACTCTTCCTTTTATAAGTTCCTTGGTCTGGTGTTTTATCACAGCAACAGAAAACTGACTAATACAGCATGCAAATGGCTCACATGCACACACTCACAGGTACACATTAAGTTTTTAAAAATAGCCAGGCATGGTGGTGCACGCCTTTGATTCTAAGCACTTGGGAGGCAGAGGCAAGCGGATCTCTGTGAGTTCAAGGCCAGCCTGGTCTACAGAGTGAGTTCCAGGACAGCCAGAGCTACAGGGTGACCCTGTCTCAAAAAAGACCAAAAAAAAAAAAAGTTTTTAAAAAGAATAAGACCAGATATGGTGGAGTGCACCTTTAATCCCAACACCAGGAAGCAGAGGCAGGCAGATCTCTATGAGGCTGAAGCCAGCCTGGTCTACATAGAAAGTTCCAGGGTCAGCCAAGACTACATAGTGAGGCCCTGTCTCTAAATAAATTAATTAATTAAATCAATTTTTGGGGTTTTTTGGGGGGGTGGTCTTTTTTGAGATAGGGTTTCCCTGTAGCCCCAGCTGGCTTGGAACTCGCTCTGTAGACCAGGCTGGTCTTGAACTCACAGAGATCTGCCTGCCTCTGCCTCCAAAGTGGATTAAAGGCCTATGACACCACACCCGGCTATAAATTAATTTTTTTTTTTGGTCTTTTTGAGACAGGGTCTCCCTGTAGCTCTGGCTGTCCTGGAACTCACTCTATAGACCAGGCTGGCATTGAACTCACAGAGATCCGCCTGCCTCTGCCTCCCAAGTGCTAGGATTAAAGACCTATGCCACCACACCCGGCTATAAATTAAATCATTTTTTAAAGAATGAAATTCTCTGCATCTTCAAAATTAATATGTTAAGGATGGTTCCATAAGGAAGAAGAAAGCAGACTAAGATGACCACTAGCTGTCCTCTGCTTAACAACACATGGCTTCACCATGCCATTAGCTTTGCAAAGTTATCTATTCCCTTTGAACACTTATGCCATGCACCATCTGAAAGGCTGCTATAGGCCTGTAAGCCCAGCACACAGGAGGCAGAGGCAGGAGGATTAGGAGTCTATGGCCAGCCTTCAGCTCCATAGTGCGTTGGAGACTCTCCCAGACTAAACTTCCTCCCAACTCCTTACTTTGTCTCTGAATTCTTTCTCTAATGGAGGCAAGCCACAGGAACACTGGTAAAAGTGTCAATCTGGTCTCTATCTCTGAGAGTGCTTCAGCCTTTCCTACTGGTGACAAAGGGAGCTTTATATATTGCTACATATTTATCTCTGCCTAACTAGTCTTCACCACCTCACCAACACTGGCATTGCCAAGGCCATGCTGACCTCTATGTTGCTGAGTCATGGGGTTACTTCTCATCTTCCTTGACCTTGACCTCTGCCAGCACCTCCTGTGATTACTTCCATCTTCTCCCAGAACATCGCCTTCTCCTGCCTTCTCCCTACTACTTTGGCCATCCATTCTCAGTCTCCATGCACTGGTGTCTTCTTCCTGTTCTCCCACAGGCCGGATGGCCTAAGGGCCAAGTCCATGAAGGAGAGCCAGATATTAATCTACTTTCTGGCTCTCTGGGTTTCTCTTCTCTTGATATTTTGCATAAGTGGAGTTGGAGATTTCATGCACTTTCCATCTGGCTTCCTTCACCTCATGTAATTTTATTTTTAGCAGGAGACTTTTTTTTTTCATTTTTTTCTTTTTCCTCAACAATGTGACCTTGTATGAATGTATCATTTTTTTTAATTTTATTTATTTTTGTATGTGTATGAATGTACTGTCTTCATGTAGGTTTGTGCACCCGTGTCGTGCATTGCCGCAGAGGTCAGAAGAGGGTCTCGGATTCCCCTGGAACTGGAGATCTCCTGGAATTGGAGTTACAGACTGTTCTTAGCCACCATGTGGGTGCTGGGGATCGAACCTGGGTCCTCTGCAAGAGCAGTCGGTGCTCTTAACCGCTAGGCTATCTCTCCAGCCCCGAATGTATCATGTTTTATTACTCATCTGCTGATTAATACTTGAAGTATTTCCAATATTTGGCTATTATTAAATGTGTTTTGGTTGTTTGCTTGTTTTGATATAGTGTTTTGTTCTGGACATAGGTCTCCCATAGACAGGGTCTCCCTGTAGCCCCAGCTGGCCTGGAACTCACTATGTAGACCAGGCTGGCCTTGAACTCACAGAGATCCGCCTGCCTCTGCCTCCCAAGTGCTGGGATTAAAGTCCTGGGTAACCAAGCCCAGTGCTCTTCAGTTTTTTCAAGATAGGGTTTTAGTAGCCCAGGCTGGTCTTGAGTTCCTGATCCTCCTGCCTTAACTTCCCAAAGGCTAGGTTTAGAGTTGTGAGCCACAGAGCTTGAAAAAAAATGGTCAACATGCAGAAAATGAGATTACCAAATGAATGCTCAGGCCTAAATGGGATAGCTATAACTTCTCCCCACAAGGCTCAGGGAATCTTTGCAGTAGAGTGGGTAGAAAGGTTTTTTTTTTTTTTAATTTTATTTATTTATTTTTTTTAATTTTATTTATTTCCGTATGTGTATGAATGTATTGTCTGCATGCAAGTCTGTGCACCCGTGACGTGCAATGCCACGGAGGTCAGAAGAGGGCGTCGGACTCCCCTGGAACTGGAGTTCTCCTGGAATTGGAGTTTCAGACGGCTCTCGGCCGCCATGTGGGTGCTGGGGATCAAACCCGGGTCCTCTGCAAGAGCGGTCGGCGCTCTTAACCGCTAGGCCATCTCTCCAGCCCCAAGGGCTAGAGGCAGTGAATGACTATAATGATACTGTTTTCAAGACACAATAGGACAGTTGGACATATGAACTGACAGCAGTTGTGACAGTATGCGCAAGGTCTGCAGAAGCTCAAGTTGGACAAAATCCCAGCAGAGGATCCGGGTTCAATCCCCAGCACCCACATGGTGGCTAAGAACTGTCTGTAACTCCAATTCCAGGAGAACTCCAGTTCCAGGGGAATCTGAGACCCTCTTCTGATCTCAGAGGAACTGTATGACATCTGGCTATTGTTTTTGTGGTGTTAGTATCTAAGCCTCTGTCCTTTTTTTTGAGACAGGGTCTCCCTATAGCCCCAGCTGGCCTGGAACTCACTCTGTAGACCAGGCTGGGCTGGAACTCACAGAGATCCGCCCGCCTCTGCCTCCCAAATGCTGGGATTAAAGGCATGTGCCACCATGCCCCGTTTAAAGATGGTTCTTGTCGCGTGTTGTGGCGCACGCCTTTAATCCTAGCACTTGTAAGGCAGAGGCAGGTGGATCTTTGTGAGTTCAAGGCCAGCCTGGTCTACATAGTAAGTTCCAGGACAGCCGGAGCTACAGGGAGACCCTGTCTCAAAAAGACCAAAAAAAAAAAAAAACAAAACCCCCAAAACAAACAAAAAAGATGGTTCTTAGCCGCCATCTGCCTCTGCCTTCTGAGTGCTAGGGTTAAAGGTGATTACTGTGAACCTCAAATTTAAGCTAACAGCTTCAGTTTCTTTTAAAAAATGTTTTTATATTATTGTGGAGAGGTAGTGTAGACGGTCTGTGTGTCACTGAGCAGGTGTGGAGATTAGTGGACAAATTTGGGGAATGAGTTCATTTCTTCTACCATGTGAGACACAGGAATTGAACTCGGGTCTCCAGGGTTGATGAAAACCTGCTGAGTTATCTCGCCCCCTACCATCTTTAATTTCTTTTTTTTCTTTTTAATTTAATTTTATTTATTTTTGTATGTGTATGAATGTACTGTCTGCATGTAGGTTGGTGCACCCGTGTCGTGCAATACCACAGAGGTCAGAAGAGGGCGTCAGATTCACCTCGAACTGGAGTTCTCCTGGAATTGGAGTTTCAGAAGGTTCTCGGCCGCCATGTGGGTGCTGGGGATCGAACCCGGGTCCTCTGCAACAGCAGTCGGTGCTCTTAACCGCTAGGCTATCTCTTCAGCTTCCATCTTCAATTTCTTTAACATTTTTGTTTAAATTTCAGTTTCTTCCTCCACAGACAGAATTTTTTTTTTTTTTTGAGACAGGGTCTCCTTATAGCCCCAGCTGGCCTGGAACTCACTCTGTAGACCAGGCTGGCCTTGAACTCACAGAGATCCGCCTGCCTCTGCCTCCCCAGTGCTAGGATTAAAGGCGTGCACCACCACGCCCAGCTTAAAGAAGGTTCTTAGCCGCCATGTGGATGATGATGGGAATTGAACTTTGGCCCTTTGCAAGAGCAGTCAGCGGGTGCTCTTAACCTCTGCGCCATCTCTCCAGCCCCAAAGACATAACAATTTAAAGATTTTATTTATTTCTCTTATCTTTATTTACCTGTGTGCACACATGAACGAGGCCGGAATAGGGCACTGGATTCCCCTGGAGCCATAATGACAGGCAGTTGTGAGCCACCCAGTGTGGGTGCTGGGAACCAAACAGGTCCTCTGCAGGAGCAACAAGTGGTTTTAAAGGAGGAGCAGTCTCTCCACCCCCTAAGGGACTGACTGAGCATCCAATACAAGGAGTTTGTGAAGTTATTTGAAATGGTAACTGTGGGGTTATTACAGATAGCAGCCCATTCTTGTATCTATCCTTTATTCAGATTGATCTACTGGGTCACTTTACAAGGTAAATTATGCCTTGCATTAAGTAGTCTAATCCCATGACAGGTAAAGAAAACACCTATACACACCTACAGAAGGGGTGTGGCACCGTCAGCCTTCTGCGCACGCGTAGTTGGAAAAAAAAAGTCCGAATTTGGCGCCTGATTCAAATTTTAATTTTAGCGGGTAGGATTTTCCGCATCTGCTATATTTACTTTCTTTGTGACAGATTCCTTTCCATGTCTTACTAACTTCTGAGAGGCTTAAAGTCCTCAGTCTGACTTATTTCAACAGAGCAAGTATTATTACTGGGCTATCTTTGCTGCATTCTACGTCCTCAAGGCTTGCTGTTGGAAAAAACAGCATCACTTCGCCTCCGGAGGACTTTTTATTCAGGCACATCTGTAGTTACCTATATCCTCGGGGGCGGTGCCACGCGTGGCCCCGAAGGACCCCTGTGCCGCCGCCATTTTGGAATCTTTTCTCCGCGTCTCCCGGCTTCCCGAGTGGTGTCAGCTTGCTGGTGGGCTGCGGTTCCGCTAGGCAGGATGAATGTGATAGACCATGTGCGAGACATGGCGGCCGCGGGACTGCACTCCAACGTGCGGCTCCTCAGCAGCCTGCTACTTACAATGAGCAATAACAACCCGTGAGTGGAGGCGGGCAGCGGCGGTTGGGGGCCGGGGTAGAGGTGCGGGAACGGGCGCGGCGGCGAGGATGCCGAACCGGGAGGCCATGGGGACCATCCTGGCTCCTCGAACAACGTTGTCTCTTTGCTGTCACTCAGACCCCAGGGTTTCGTGCTCTTTCCCCACGTTAGAGATGGCTGTCCCGCCCCAGTGTAGGGCGAAGGGTCCCTTTCTCGCCTTGGCAAACACTCGGAACCGTGGACACCCTACCCTGGATGGGTGGAGCGGCGCCTTTGTAATGGTCTACACATCTACCAGTTACTGAATTTTGTGTTATCTTGAAACAGGGCCCCATGTAGCCCGGACTGGTCTCGAACTCGCTGTGTAGTCGAGGGTGGTCTGGAATACTACTCATCCTCCTGCCTCCACCTCTCTCTCAGATGCTGGAATTAGATGCTCAGGGATGTGGAGCTGGGTATCGAACCCCAAACCCAAGGCTTCATGCGTGCTAAGCAAGCCTGCCAACTGAGTACGTCTACAGCCCGGTTTATTGAGTCTTAGATGAAGCACAAGACCAATTCTAAGCCTTGAATGCATGTCTCCCTGCTCAGAATCCTCCATTGCCCTCAGGTTCTTTGCTGCGCCACCCTAAGCAGATTTATTTCTTCTTTTCTCTGCCATTTTATCTCATGCCAGTGTTCACTGCGCTCCGACCTCCCTGGTTGTGTTTCCAGTTACTTGAATGCAGAAGCCAGTTCTCAACTCCAGGCCTGTGACCTGCTGCTCCTGCTGCTTGGCGTCCTCACCTCAGAGCTACCTCCTGGGTCAGGAGCCTTCTTAAATACACCTTCTCTGACTGCCAGAATTGTCTGTCACTCCCACTTTGATTTTAGTAAGCACTCTTGAGCTTACTAAATGTGCTAAGGAAAGGGAAGTGAAATACCTTGACCAAGTTCACATATGGAGTACGTAGAGGAGTCAGTGTATTTGGATCCTGGTCATCTCTGCCTGGGGATAGTTTCCATTCTAATCTACCACAGTCTAGTGCCCCCAATGACATTACAATGGAATCTTGTACACAGCTATTTGCACTTAGCTTTATCTGGAAGGACAGATGGAGGTCTGTGAGGGGCCTTCAATTTAGTCACTGTTCCCTATTTCACTTCCATTAGTTTGCTTAGGACCTCACTATTGAGATGGATCATTTTACTGTTTATTTTGGAACCTTTCACCTGGATTTGAGTGACTCGTCATTTCAGTTTCATCTTTTGGGGATTAGAGGCTTAGTCATTACTTTTGGGTCTTGTAGATGTTACAGGATAGTTTGAAGCAGTTTGCTTCTCTGGCTAGACTAAATTTAGGTAGTCCATATTTTTTAGGTTAGATTCGCAGGTTTTTTTTGTTGTTTTTTGAGATAAGGTCTCACTGTAGCCCCAGCTGGCCTGGAACTCACTTTGTAGACCAGGCTGGCCTGGAACTCACAGAGATCCGCCTGCCTCTGCTTTCCGAGTGCTGGGATTAAAGGTGTACGCCACCATGCCCGGCTAGATTGGCAATTTTTTTTAGCTACTGGAGGCATTCGAGTAC
The DNA here is from genome assembly GCA_009823505.1 of Rhizomys pruinosus. Lineage (NCBI taxonomy): Eukaryota > Metazoa > Chordata > Mammalia > Rodentia > Spalacidae > Rhizomys > Rhizomys pruinosus. The sequence continues at coordinate 742,503 of VZQC01001733.1, read as the reverse complement.
GGACCTTTATCTCATATATATATATATANTATATATATATATATCATGTGTGTGTGGTGTGTTTTTTTTTTTATTTTTGTCTTTTGGAGACAGGGTCTCCCTTGTAGCTCCAGCTGTTCCTGGAAACACACTCTGTAGACCACGGATGGACCTCGAAACTGCACGATAGGGGATCCGCCTGGCCTTTATGCGCCTCCTGAGGGCTAGGATGTAAAGGCGTGCGGCCACCACTGCCCAGCTTAATCCTTTATATTTTAGAAATATTTTGTTGAAAAGCTAGTTATACATTCTGGTTTTATAAACACGTACAAGGGAGCTGGAAAGGAGATGGCACCAGAAGTTAGAGAAAGCACTGTCTCTTGATTCAGACCCAGGTTTGAATTACCCAGCACTAGTCGTCTGTGGGGGCTAACAGAGCCATCCTTAACCCAGTTCCAAGGGGGTCCAACAGATCTCGTTAGCAGGTCATCCTGGGGGGCACGCATACCACACATGAGGTGCACTTACCTAACAGGGGGTCATGAAAGCCTAGGAAATAGGCAATGAAATCTAAACTTGTACAGGTTGATACACTTGAGAGAACAAAATTGTAATGCATCTGAGTTGATTAGAAATATAAATTGTTGAGACATAGATACGAGGAGTAGTGATATTGGCCCAGGTGCGTTAAGAAACTGGACTGTTCCTTGCGAGAGAAAGACACCCAGCGTTCAAATGGCCCAGCATCCACATGGCAGGCTAGTAAAAAAAGAAACAGTAAATATTCGCGCACTGGGAGTAATGAGATGTCTCTAATGAAGATTGTATGCTGAGTTTTGTCCAGGGGGGTCAGTAGGAGTACGGGGAGTCGCTAGTGGGGCGGGCGGTCGTAAAAAATTCTAGACGCATCCCATACGTCCAGACTTCCAGGTTTTGCCTCTAATCTTCGAACTGCCCTGACTGTCGCCCCTCTTCTGATGCTCTGATGCCCTCTCTTTGTCCTCTTGTGGGGATTCTCAATATAGGTACACTTACATATATGCAGGCAACACACATGTATATGGTATAAATAAAAATAAAAATTAAAAAATTCAAACAAGGCTGATGATGTAGTCTCAGTGGCACATTCTTGTGTCCAGTATCACAAGAACCAAAAATCACTCAAAATTAGTAGGGTAGAATAACGTCGTAATACCGATACTGGGGTCAGCTCAGCTGCATTTGACACCTCTGTTTCAAAAAGTGAAACTCATGGGGCTGGAAGATGGCTCAGTTGGAGAGTGCTGATCTGCTTTAGAGGACTGGGGTTTGATTCCTTAGCACCCACATGGTGCTAAGATTACTGTCCTTTATAACTCCAGTTCCAGGGGGAATTATGACGCCCTCTTCTGGACCGGCTGCGCATTGCACAACACGGGGTGCACAAACCTACATGCAGACAGTACACTCATACACATACCAAAAAAAGAAAAAAGTGAAACCAGGGGCTGGAGAGATGGGAGAGATGGCTCAGCGGTTAAGAGCACTGACTGCTCTTGCAGAGGACTGAGGTTGATTCCCAGCACACCACCACGGGTGGCCAAAACGCATCTTTAGTGCCAGGAGTGGTTGGCGCATGCCTTTAATCCTAGTACTCAGAGGCAGAGGCAGAGGCAGAGGCACGGTCGGATCTCTGAGTTCAAGGTCAGCCTAGCGTCACAGAGAGCAAGCTCCCAGGCCAGCTGGGACTAAAGGGAGACCCTGTCTCAAAAAAAGCCAAAAAACAACCACAAAAAGTGAAAACAGATAAAAACAAAACATTCAACATTAGAGAAAGGGGGATATTTAAATGGACAGCTCCCTTAATTTGAACTCCACCCCATTTTTATTCTTCAGAGGTAACAGATATTTTATGTTTCATTCCAGAAATACACAAGCATACGGGTTGTGAGAGAGATGTGAATTAAAGAGGGCTGGAGCCGCTCGGTACTTGTGGACTCTTGCCAGTGTTTTATTTATATCATGGCTGTGGATAACAGTGTGATTGGCTTGGTTATCCACCATATCATGAGTAGAACAAGGCGTGTTGCTCAAACTCTACCTTTTGGCCTATGGTGGCAGCGCCAGGACCAATTTGTTTCCAATCAGGTGAGGTCGAATTGCTTTTTTTTCTCATTGCTATGTATTTTCTAATTTGTTGCGATTAGTCTTATATGTGTCTTTGGGTGTAGTCTTTTTTTGAGTTTTTGTATTGTGTGTAGGTTGGTTTTGTGGTTTTGGTCATATATATATACTATTACTTATGTTGTTGTTCTCCTTGTAGCCCCAGCTGGCTTGTTATTTTTTTTGTCTTTTGGAGACAGGGTCTCCCTGTAGCCCCAGCTGTCCTGGAACACACTCTGTAGACCAGGATGGCCTCGAACTCACAAAGATCCGCCTGCCTTTGCCTCCTGAGTGCTAGGATTAAAGGCGTGCGCCACCACGCCCAGCTTATCCTTTATATTTTGAAATTTTTGTTGAAAAGGCAGTATACATCCTGTTAAAATTCAGGAGCTGGAGAGATGGCCCAGCAGTTAAGAGCACTGTCTCTTGTTCAGACCCAGGTTTGAATCCCAGCACTCACATGGTGGCTAACAAGCCTCCTTAACTCCAGTTCCAAGGGATCCAACAGATTCTTCTATCATCCTTGGGCACCATACAACACAGGTGCACTTACCTACAGGCCTAATGCTCATATACATAAAATTAAAAAAAATTGGGCTAGAGAGATGGCCCAGTGGTTAAGAACACTGGCTGTTCTTGCAGAAGACCCAGGTTCAAATCCCAGCATCCACATGGCAGCTAAAAACTATCCATAACTAGTTCCAGGGGATCCAGTGCCTTCTAACTGCCCTCTGATGCCCTCTTCTGTGCTCTGATGCCCTCTTTTGTCCTCTGTGGGGATTTCTCAATATAGGTACACTTACATATATGCAGGCAACACACATGTATATGTAAAATAAAAATAAAATATTAAAAAATTCAAACAAGGCTGATGATGTAGCTCAGTGGCACATTCTTTGTCCAGTATCACAAAACCAAAAATCACTCAAATTTAGTAGGGTAGAATAAGTCTGTAATACCGATACTTGGGGTCAGCCTCAGCTGCATTGACACCTTGTTTCAAAAAGTGAAACCATGGGGCTGGAGAGATGGCTCAGTGGTTGAGAGTGCTGACTGCTCTTAGAGGACTGGGGTTTGATTCCTAGCACCCACATGGTGGCTAAGAACTGTCTTTAACTCCAGTTCCAGGGGAATCTGACGCCCTCTTCTGACCGCTGCGGCATTGCACAACACGGGTGCACAAACCTACATGCAGACAGTACACTCATACACATACAAAAAAAGAAAAAAGTGAAACCAGGGGCTGGAGAGATGGGAGAGATGGCTCAGCGGTTAAGAGCACTGACTGCTCTTGCAGAGGACTGAGGTTTGATTCCCAGCACCCACAGGGTGGCCAAGAACCATCTTTAGTGCCAGGAGTGGTTGGCGCATGCCTTTAATCCTAGTACTCAGGAGGCAGAGGCAGAGGCAGAGGCAGGTGGATCTCTGAGTTCAAGGTCAGCCTGGTCTACAGAGAGCAAGCTCCAGGCCAGCTGGGACTAAAGGGAGACCCTGTCTCAAAAATGCCAAAACAACAACCACAAAAAGTGAAAACAGATAAAAACAAAACATTCAAACATTAGAGAAAGGGGGATATTTAAATGGACAGCTCCCTTAATTTGAACTCCACCCCATTTTTATTCTTCAGAGGTAACAGATATTTTATGTTTCATTCCAGAAATACACATACATGATAATAAAAGGAAAGTATGTTACATTGTATAAGTATCTCACCACTTTGTAGGTGGAGCAGAATTTTAAGTATCAAATGCTTATTTTTCAGTGCTAGAATCTAAGAGTTGGATTTTTTTTTTTTTTTTTTTTGGTGTGTGTGTGGTGGGTGGTCTTTTTTTAGACAGGGTCTCCTGTAGCCCCAGCTGGCCTTGAACTCACAGAGATCCGCCTGCCTTTGCCTCCTGAGTGCTGGGATTAAAGGCATGGGCCACCACATCTGGCTGTTGTTTTTGTGGTGTTAGTATCTAAGCCTGTGTCCTTTTTTTTTGAGACAAGAGTCTCCCTATAGCCCCAGCTGGCCTGGAACTCACTCTGTAGACCAGGCTGGGCTGGAACTCACAGAGATCCGCCTGCCTCTGCCTCCCAAATGCTGGGATTAAAGGCATGTGCCACCATGCCCAGTTTAAAGATGGTTCTTGTCGGGTGTTGTGGCGCACGCCTTTAATCCTGGCACTTGGGAGGCAGAGGCAGGTGGATCTTTGTGAGTTCAAGGCCAGCCTGGTCTACATAGCAAGTTCCAGGACAGCCGGAGCTACAGGGAGACCCTATCTCAAAAAGACGAAAAAAAAAAAAAAAAACCCCAAAACAAACAAAAAAGATGGTTTTTAGCCGCCACATGGTTGCTGGGAATCAACCCCCGTCCTCTGCAAAAGCAGTAGGCACTCTTAACCGCTGATTGATCTCTCCAGCCTTGCCCGTGTCTTTTTGTATACTAGTCAGAACCATATCTGAGTTGCATACCCAGCCCAGGAAATCTCAAGTCTTGAACTTTTCATTCAGAGTGGTCCTAAAGATGAAGCCCAGGGCCTCATACATTCTAAGCAAGTGTACTACCGCTGAATCCCAGCCTTTTTTTTTTTTTTTTAAGATAATTCACAAAACATAGGAGATAGCTTTTTTAAAGCTTTTTTCTTTAATTTTATTTATTTATTTTATTTATTTATTTATTTATTTTATTTATTTATTTTTTTTTTGGTCTTTTCAAGACAGGGTCTCCCTGTAGCCCCAGCTGTCCTGGAACTCACTCTGTAGACCAGGCTGGCCTTGAACTCACAATGATTCGCCTGCCTCTGCCTCCCAAGTGCTAGGATTAAAGTCGTGCGCCACAACCCCCGGCTTAATTTTATTTATTTTTTATGTGTATGAATGTACTGTCTGCATGTAGGTTGGTGCACCCATGTTGTGCAATGCCGAGGAGGTCAGAAGAGGGCGTGGGATTCCCCTGGAACTGGAGTCAAAGACGGTTCTCAGCCACCATGTGGGTGCTGGGGATCAAACCCGGGTTCTCTGCAAGAGCAGTCTGCACTCTTAACCTCTAGGCCATCTCGCCAGCCCAGGAGAAGCTTTTTAAGAATACAGTTATGCACCGGGTGTGCTGGTGAATACCTTTAATCCGAGCACTCAGGAGGCAGAGGTAGGCAGGTCTCTGTGAGTTCAAGGCAAGCCTGCTCTACAGAGTGAGTTCCAGGCTACCAGCTGGGGCTACAGGGAGACCCTGTCTGAAAAATACAAAAATGAAAAACAATTATGCTTTGGTGTATTCATAAATCTGTACAAATATCACCACTAACTAGAATTCTAGATCATTTTCATTATTCCAAAAAAAATTTCATGTTCAGGGACTGGAGAGATGGCTTAACAGTGTGTGGAGAGGGGTTAACAGTGTGCACTGCCCTGGTAATTGGGAGGTGAAAGCAAACAGATCTCTGAGTTCCACCCACCCTGGTCTGTATAGTGAGTTCCAGGACAGCTGGAGCTAAAGGAAGACTGTCTCAAAAACAAAACAAACTACTGCTCTTCTGGAGGACTCAGTTCAGTTCCCAGCACCCACATTGGATGCCTTGCAACCACCTGTAAGTCTAGCTCCAGGAGATTTGACAATTCTGGCTTCATGGACACCATCACTCCCATGCACTCCCCCTGTGCATACATGTGCGCTCAAATTTGCAAATGCTTGCATATGCAAATATGGGCTAGAGAGTTGGCTCAGTGGTTAGATCACTAGCTGGTCTTGGCAGAGGACCTGGGTTCAATTCCTAGCACCTACATGGTAGCTAACAACCTTCTGTTACTCCAGTCCCAGGAGATCTGATGCCTTCTGATGTCCAAGGCATTGTACACTTATACACATGCAGGCAATATACTCATACACAAAATAAAAATAAAATATTAAAAAAAAATTTAAATTAGAAGTTGGGTGTGGTGGGACACACAGTTAATCCTAGTACTCCAGAAGGCAGAGGCAGGCAGATCTCTGTGAGTTCAAGGCCATCAAGGGCTACATAGAGAGACCCCGTCTCAAAAAAGAAAGAAATTCCATGTCCATTAGTAATTCCTAATTTCTCTTCCTCTGGCAGGCACTAATTTGTGGTGCCTTATGTATTGATTTATTTACTTATTTTTGAGACAAGGTTTCATGTAGCCCAGGCTGACCTTGAACTGTTATGTAGCCAAGGATATCCTTGAATCCCTGATCCTCTTGCCTTCATTTTCAAGGACTGGGATTACAGGAATATGCCATCATACCTAGCAGTCATAGCTATTTTTTTCATCCCTTCCCCCAATTTTTGTTTTTGTTTTTTGTTGAGACAGGGTCTTCCTAGCCCGTGCTGGCCTTGAACTCACATAAAGAAGTCTGCCTGTCTCTGCCTCCTGAGTGCTGGAATTAAAGGTGTACACTACCATACTTGGCTTGCTTCCCCCTTCTTAACATACCTGTGTTTGTTGAAAAATTAATTGTCCATAGAATTCTTTGTCTTAGTCTGTTCTTTCATGGTAAGCAGCTGTAGCTTTTACATGTCAGAGAAAAATGCATAAAGCCTTGTTAATTTGGGAGGGAGAGGGACTGGAGTTTTAAAAAAAGGAGTTCCCACTTAAAAATGGTGACTAGAGTTACAGATATGGTTAATGGCAGGGCACTTGTCATGGACACCAGCACTCCCATGCATTCCCACTGTGCATACATGTGCACTCAGATTTGCATATGCAAATATGGGCTAGCCACTTGTCTGGCATGCAGAGACTTTGGTTGGGTCCAGTGCCCCCAGCAGGACAAAAATATGTTGGCTAGCCACTTGACTTTGCTAGGAACAATTAAAATTACTTAGTTTTGTTGGGTGTGGTGGTGAATGCCTTTAATCCCAGTGCTTGAGGTGGATGGGGAAAAGACAGGAGGCTCTCTGAGATGAGGCCAGCCTAGAACCAGACTGAGACAGTAAGTTCCAAGCCAGTTGGGGGCTACAGGGAGACCCTGTCTCGAAAAGAGAAAAAAGGGAGCCAGGAATGGTGGTATGTGCCTTTTAATCCCAGCACTTGGGAGGCACAGGTAGGTGGATCTCTGTGAGTTCAAAGCCAGCCAGCCTGGTCTACATAGTGAGTTCCAGGACAGCTGGGCCTACAGGAGACCTTGTCTCAAAAAGACAAAAAAAAAAAAGTTTTGAGACCTGAGGTTGTACCTCAAAGATAGAATGCTTGCTTAGCATGTGTGTTGGGTGGCTTCAGTGTCAATTTGATACACTTGGGTTGAGGGAGCCTCATTTGGGGAATTGGCTCCATTGGATTGGCCTGTAGCCATGTCTCTGGGGGTATTTTCTTGATTGTTGAGTGATGTGGGAGGGCCCAGCCCACTGTGGGCAGTGCTACCCTGGGGCAGGTGGTCCTGTAGTGGATAAGAAAAAGAAAGCAGGCTGACTCTGTGAGTTCAAGGCCAGCCTGGTCTACAGAGTGAGTTCCAGGCCAGCTGGGGTTATAGAGAGACCCTGTCTCAAAAGGCCAAAAACAAACAAACAAACAAACAAACAAAAAAACAGGCTGGGCATGGGCCAGGGGAGTAAACCAGTAAGCAGCATTCCTCCATGGCCTGTGCTTCAGCTCCTGCCTCCAGGTTCCTGCCCTGAGTTCCTATGTTGGGCCCCCTCAGTGACTAACTGTGACTCAGGAGATATGAATAAACCGTTTCCTCCCCAAGTTGGTATTAGAGTGTTTTGTCACAACAATTGAACAAAACAGAAATTGGTACCAGAGAGTGGGCTATTGCTGTGACAAACTTGACCTTGGTGTTTTGCGGTTAGAACTTTGGGCTGGAAAAGCTGTTGAGTGCTTAGAGTTTGTTGATGTGGAACTTGGAACATTCTGAAAGAGTTGTAGACGATGGAGGCCTTCAAAGGGAAGCAGAGACCATCAAGAGTGTTTGCATGCATGGTATTTTTGAACTGAGAATCTGTGGGTTCTGGTCACCTGGGGCTGAAGGATCAGCTGTAAGTAACAAAAGGCCAGAACCTTTGTTTTACTGGGACAATTGATGCTGGTTAGCTGCGGCTGAAAAATAAGCTGTAAGTAATAAGAGACCAGCATCATTGTAGTAAAATCTTCTGGGAAGAATTTCCTCACGGTCAGCACACAGAAGCTGTGGTCCAGAGGAGGCCTGAGCCTCTATCTCAAGCCAGAAGCAGGACTTGGTAACATGTAAGAGTCTCCTATATGGTTCTGGTGTTGAAATGTGAAGGGGTCACAGACAGCAGCTGAGGCCTGGCACTGTGAGAGGCCAGGAAAGGTCATTGGTTAAAGTGCAGCCTTGGTTGCAGTGATGACCCCAGGATTGCAGGGGTCATGGAGAGAAGCTGAGGCTTGGAACTGTGAGAGGCCAAGAAAAAACCCATTGGTGAAGGTGCAGTATCAGCTTCAGTGGAGACCCCAGCTTTTTGGAAATGTCAGGACCATGGGATGACCACCAAGAGCAGCAGCAGGCATGGAATGGAACTGGCCTGGGCCTGTGAGACGAACTGTGTTTTGTGCACGGCAGAGTCAGAGAAGTGGAACTGTTGAAGCCCTTTGGAGCCCAGAAGATCGAGAGTGAATCCCAGGTGTCCAGCCTTGAGCTAGTTTGCTGGACTTAGGTTTTGCTTAGGTGTGCCCCTGATTCTTCCCTTTGAAATAAGACAGTACTTGTTTTGGATTTTACAGGAGCCCACAGTTAAGAGACTTTAAAAAAAAATTTTTTTTTAATTTATTTTTGTATGTGTATGAGTGTACTGTCTGCATGTAGGTTTGTGCACCCGTGTCGTGCAATGCCGTGGAGGTTTTGTTTTTTTTCATGAGCAGTATAATATTCTGGGTCTCACTCCTGACTTTTATTTTTTATTTTTTATTTTTATTTTTTGTCTTTTCGAGACAGGGTCTCTCTATAGTTCCAGCTGTCCTGGAACTTGCTCTGTAGACCAGGCTGGCCTTGAATTCACAAAGATCCGCCTGTCTCTGCCTCCCAAGTGCTAGGATTAAAGGCATGTGCCATCAAGCCCGGTGAGACTGTGAACTTTTAAGTGTTTGGATTTTTTTAAGGACTGGGGCTTTTAAGGTTCTACCATCTTATGATATTAATGTTAACATATCTTGGGGAGAAGAAATGGAAAGCTTATGGTTTAATAGTGATATTTCGTCTGTAAAGTTGACAAGGGGTCAATTGTGCTGGGTAGCTTTAGTGTCAACTTGACACACCTGAGTTGAGGGAGCCTCATTTGGGAAATTGGCTCCATTGGACTGGCCTGTGGCCATGTCTCTGGGGGTATTTTCTTGATGAGTGATGTGGGATGGACCCAGCCCACTGTGGGCAGTGCTACCCTGGGGCAGATGGTCCTGTAGTGTATAAGAAAGCAGGCTGGGCATGGGCCAGGGGAGCAAGCCAGCAAGCAGCATTCCTCCATGGCTTGTTCTTCAGCTCCTGCCTCTAGGTTCCTGCCCTGAGTTCCTATGTTGGGCTCGCTCAGTGATGGATAAACTGTGACTTGGGAGATGTAAGACGAATAAACCATTTCTTCCCCAAGTTGGTATTGGTCAGAGTGTTTTGTCACAGCTATTGTAGAGAAACTCAAACACCATGCATGGGGCTATGGCTTCAATCTGCAGAACAACAACAAAAAAGAAAATAGCTTAAAACATATGGGTTCCTTTGCATTATTTTTAAAGTTCTGAAAATCAAGATGATAATGCTTCTATATTAAAGTTTGTTATTACTTGTAAGATTAAAAAGAAACTTACTCTTTTTCACTCTGTCCTATCATCTATTCTAGTCTCATACTGACATTTTCTTCAGTATTTGAAGTTTTCAGGTCCTTTTATTCAGTCTTTTCCTAAAAAAAATTGAAAGCTGTGAAGAAGCTTGTTTCTTGAGTCTCCTGTCCTCCTTTGGTAATAGTCAAGCCATTGTGATTTCACTCCTTTGTCAGTATTATCCTTAAAATTGGATCTTAACCTAGGAGCGTGTAGGTGGATATATAATAAATAGTGTGCTAAATTGAAGAGGGTTTATTGACCCAGACATAGTGGTCTAGATCTATAATCCCATCTCTTGGGAGGCAGAGGCAGGATTGCTGCAATTCAAGGCTGCCAATGCTACAAGAGTGAGACCTTGTCTTTAACCTCCCCCTCCCAAGAGGCTAGAGAGATGGTTCAGCAGTTAAGAGCACTTGCTGTTCTTTCAGAGGACACAGTTCAAATCCCACCACCCATATGGTGGCAATAAGAGTCTGAAACTCTAGTTCAAGGAGAGGGGATCCAATGCCCTCTTCTGGCCTCTTTGGGCACTGCCCCCACATGTGCACATACATACATGCAGACAAAACACTAATAATCAGAATAAAAGTATCATGACCAAGGTATGGTGGTACACACCTTTGATGCCAGCACTTGAGAGGCAGAGGCTAGTGTCTCTCTGTGAGATAGAGACCAGTCTGATTTACAGCTGGTGCTACAGGAAGACCCTATCAAAAAATGAAGCAAACAAAAGGACAGTTAAATAAGGGCAGTGCTGTAGATGTGTTGACTTTACATATTTGTATGGAGTCAAGATGGTCTGCCCCTCATTTTTGGCACTAGCACTTGAAATACATAAACTTTTTTGTAAGCAAATATGAGGGTTCATGTTAGGCTTAGGTGAGCACCAGGGAGCTTTTTCTAACTTTTTTTATTTTTAATTTATTATTTTTTTTCTTTTTCTAACATTTAAAAATAACTTACGTGTGCCAGGCGTGGTGGTGCAAACCTTTAATCCTAGCACTCAGGAGGCAGAGGCAGGCGGATCTTTGTGAGTTCAAGGCCAGCCTGGTCTACAGAGTGAATTCCAGGACAGCTGGGGCTACAGGGAGACCCTGTCTTGAAAAGACAAAACAAACAAACAAACAAAACAAAACAAAAAAAAAAAACTTATGTGTCAGGGAGGAAGTACATGACCATATGGAAGTAGAATCTTACAAGTTCCTGGGATGCTGCTTATACGAACCTACAGCAATGGTGTCAGCATGGAACTAGGGAAGTGGGCAGCAGACCCCAATCTTTTTATTTTTTTATTATGTGTATGAGTTTATTGGCTGCATGTAGGTAGGTGCACCCATGTCATGCAGTGCCCTCAGAGGACAGAAGAGGGTGTTGGATCTCCTGGAACTGGAGTTATAGATGGTTGTTATCTGCCATGTGGGTGCTAGGAATGGAACCTGGATCCTCTGCCAGAATAGCCAGTGTTCTATTGAGCCGTCTCTCCACCCCTCTGCAGACCCTAATCTTAACTGAAGAAGTATTGGCAGCCAATTACTGTTGTGTGAGGAACAGCTGATCTCCTTAAAGGAAAGGACTCTGAATAGGCTGACTAGACCTCAGTGGATGAATTTGCACTGAGAAACATCTGGAGACTCTAACTTGACACACAGTAGGCGTTAACACAAATGACAGAGTATATGAATTCCAGTGGAGGGGGTGCTGTGGAAGGGGGCCAGTGAAGAGGGAGGTGTGAAGGTGGTTAAGATAGATTGAGATGTTCTGTATGAAATAACCAAATATTCAATAAAAATAAAAAATAGCCAGGTGTGATTGGGCACACCTTTTATCTCAACACTAGAGAGGTAGAGGGCAGCACATCTCTGAGTTCAAGGCCAGCCTGGTCTACCTAGTGAGTTCCAGGCCAATGGGGCTACAGGGAGATCCTTGTCAAAAAGACCAACCCCCCTCCAAAAAATAACCTATGTAGGATTTACTTTCTTTGTGTTCTAGTGAGCTGTTTTCCCCATCTCAGAAGTATCAGCTTTTGGTGTATCATGCAGATTCTCTCTTTCATGATAAGGAATACCGAAATGCTGTGAGTAAGTATACCATGGCTTTACAGCAGAAGAAAGCCCTAAGTAAAACTTCAAAAGTGCGACCTTCAACTGGAAATTCTACATCTACTCCACAGAGTCAGGTACTTGAAGATAGAATTGTGGTTTTTTGGTTTGGTGGTGTGTGTGTGTGTGTGTGTGTGTGTGTGTGTGTGTGTGTGTGTGTGTGTGTGTGAGTGTGACAAGAGTCACCCTGTATCCCCAGCTGGACTGGAACTTGAAATGTAGACCAGGTTGGGATTAAAGGTGTGCACCACCACATAAGGCTAGAATGCCAAGGTCTCACTGAGATGTTTTTATTGTTTTGAGGGAAATAAATGAGCTAATTTTTTTCCAGTAATGGTTGATCTGTTATAGAATGAGTCAGTTTTTCATTCTTCGTTATTACCAAATAATAGTCCATGACATAAATATGCTACCTTTTGTTTACCAATTTTTTGGTTAATGGACATTTGATTGCTTCTGCTTTTTGCCATGAATAATGCTCCTGTGAACATTTGTGTCTATTTATTTATTTATTTATTTATTTATTTATTTATTTGTATGAATGTATTGTCTGCGTGTAGGTTTGTGCACCCATGTCGTGCAATGCCATGGAGGTCAGAAGAGGGTGTCGGATTCCCCTGGAACTGGAGTTCTCCTGGAATTGGAGTTACAGATGGTTCTCAGCCGCCATGTGGGTGCTGGGGATCAAACCCAGGTCCTCTGCAAGAGCGGTTGGCACTCTTAACTGCTAGGCCATCTCTCCAGCCCCGGTTGTATATTTCTTTAAAAAATTTTTATGTGTGTGAATGATTTGTGTGCATATATATAAATGCACTGTGTGCGTGCAGTGCCTGTGCAGTGCCTGTGCAGTGCCCGTGCAGAGCCTGTGCAGTGCCCGTGCAGAGCCTGTGCAGAGCCTGTGCAGAGCCTGTGCAGTGCCTGTGCAGAGCCTGTGCAGAGCCTGTGCAGTGCCTGTAGAGGCCAAAGAGGGCATCAGATTCCCTGGAACTGGAATTCCAGACAGTTATTAGCTCTCATGTGGGTGCTGGGAATGGAATCTGGGTCCTTTGCAAGAGCAGCCAGCCCTCTTAACTACTGAGTTGTCTCTCCATCCCTTCATTGTATATTTCTTTTTTTTTTTTTAATTTAATTTTATTTTTGTATGTGTATGAATGTACTGTCTGCATGTAGGTCTGTGCACTCATGTCGTGCAATGCCACAGGGGTCAGAAGAGGGTGTCGGATTCCCCTGGAACTGTAGTTAAAGATGGCTCTTAGCCACCGTGTGGGTGCTGGGGATTGAACCTGGGTCCTCTGCAAGAGTGGTTGGCGCTCTTAACCGCTAGGCCATCTCTCCAGCCCCATTGATTGTGTGCATGTATTTAACTTTTTTAAAAAATTTTTATTATTATTGGGTGTGTTCGTGTATATGAACACATCCAATAATAATAAAAATAACGCCCCCATCCAGGCGTGTGCAGTGCATGTGTGGCAGTCAGAGGGCAACTTTTTTTTTTTCTTTTTTGGTCTTTTTGAGACAGGGTCTCCCTGTAGCCCGTGGCCTGGAACTCACTATGTAGACCAGGCTGGCTTTGAACTCACAGAGATCTACCTGACTCTGCTCAGCACTAAAGACAGTTCTTAGCTGCCATGTGGGTGCTGGGAATTGAACCCAGGTCCTCTGCAAGAGTGCTCTTAACTGCTGAGCCATCTCTCTAGCCCTATTTTATCTGTGTTATGTGTATGTGTATGTTGCCTGCGTGTATTTAAGTGCACCCATATTATGTGCATTGCCCATGGAGAACAGAGGGGATCAGATCCCCTGGAACTGAAGTTATGGAGAGTCGTTAGCTGCTATGGGGATGCTAGAAACCAAACCTCTGCAAGAGTCCTGTGCAAGAGCAGCCAATGCTCTTAACTGCTGAGCCTTCTCCTGAGCCCCTGATTATGTTTTAGAGGTAGGGTCTCTTGATTATAAATCTAGGAGCAGAATTGCTAGGTCATGTGTTTCCTTCTGCTTTTTGAAGAACTGCTATACTGTAGAGTTCATATTTGGAAGAAATGTTTTCATTGTCTCTCAAGTGTCTTCCATCTGAAATCGAAGTAAAATACAAAATGGCTGAGTGTTATACCATGCTGAAACAAGACAAAGAAGCCATTGCTATACTCGATGGGATCCCTTCAAGACAAAGAACTCCCAAAGTAAGTTGAATTTTTCTTTTCTTCAGCCATGTTTTTCCTCCTGCATTTTCTATGTTTTGAGAAGTCTTAGCTGAACATTTCTCTGTGGCTCTGAGTCTTACTTTCTCTCCCTACTGGTGGAGCTGGTGTTCAGACATAGATGATTGACTTCCTTAAGAAACACTGAGGGCCGGGTGTAGTTGGCACATGCCTTTAATCCCAGCACTGTGAAGGCAGAGGGACCTCTGTGAGTTCAAGGACAGCCTAGTCTACATAGCAAGCTCCAGGTCAGCTGGGACTAAAGGGAGAGCCTGTCTAAAAAAAAGAAACACTGAGAATTCAGCCAGGTATGGTGTGACACACACACTTCTGTAATCCTGGCACTTGGGAGGTGGAATTAGGAATATCAGGAGTTCAAGGTGAGCTGCTCTGTCTCAAAATATAAACAACAGCAACAACAAAATAGTTTTTGGTTTTTGTTTGGTACTGGGGATCCAACCAGGGTCTCAGTCATGCTAGGCAAGCCCCAGTCCTTTTTTTATAGAACTTTTTTTTTTTTTTTTTTTTTTAGTCAGGGTTTCCCTGTAGCCCCAGCTGGCCTAGATCTACCTACACCAGGCTGGCTTGGAACGCCCAGAGTTCTACCCTCCTTCTTCTGCCTGAGTGCTGGGAGTAAAGGCATGTGCTGCCATGCCCAGCTTTTTAAAATACTTTTTAAATTTTTTATTATTTTTATTTTATGTGTATGAGAGTTTTGCCTACACGTGTGTAAGTCCACCATGTCATGGAATGCCTGGGGAGGTCAGAAGAGAATGTTGGATCCTCTGGAACTGGAGTTCTACGGAGTCGTTTGCCATCATGTTGGTGCTGGGAACTGAGTCAAGGTCCTTTATTAAGAGCAGCCAGTGCTTTTAACTTCCAAGCTGTCTCTCCCATGCCTTTTTAAAAAAAAAAATTAAAAACAGTTTTATTTACTTAGTCTGGCTTTGAAGTCTATAGCCCAGGCAGGTCTTGAACTTTGAAACTTCCTGTCCTGTCCTACCTACTAGATGAGATTATACTTATACCTGAACCACTAACCACTAGCCCCAGTTTTCTTGGTATTCTTGTTGGGATTTTTTTTTTTTTTCAAGTTTTTTAAAATTTTATTTATTTCTGTATGTGTATGAATGTACTGTCTGCATGCGGGTCTGTGCACCCGTGTCGTGCAATGCCGTGGAGGTCAGAAGAGGGCGTCGGATTCCCCTGGAACTGGAGTTCTCCTGCAATTGGAGTTTTGGACGGTTCTCAGCCGCCATGTGGGTGCTGGGGATCGAGCCTGGGTCCTCTGCACAAGCAGTCGGTGCTCTTAACCACTAGGCCATCTCACCAGCCCCTTATTTATTTTTTAAGTGTATGAGTGTGCTGTCTGCATGTAGGTTGGCACACCCGTGACTTGCAATGCCGCAGAGGTCAGAAGAGGGCATCAGATTACCCTGGAACTGGAGTTAAAGACGGTTCTTAGCTGGCATGTGGGTCCTGGGAATTGAACCCGGGTCCTCTGCAAGAGCAATCGGTGCTCTTAACCACTGAGCCATCTCTCCAGCCCCGTGATTTTTTTATTTTTTTATTTTATTTATTTTTTTCAGAGGAGGTCTCCCTGTACCCCAACTGCCCTGGACCTTGCTCTGTAGACCAGGCTGGCCTTGAACTCACAGAGATCCGCCTGCCTCTGCCTCCCCGGTGCTGGATTAAAGGCATGTGCCATATGTCTGACCCTGAGTTTGATTTCTGTCACATTACTTTGATAGTCATAAGGTACTGAGGGGGTCAAAGTTTTAAATGTTAGATAAGCCAAATTCTAGGCACTAGTCTATTTGTCAGAAGCTGTTCCTTGTCCTTATTCATCATTTCTTTTGGAAGAAAATTCATTTGATTCTTTTTTTTTTTTTTTTGTCTTTTTGAGGGAGGGTCTCCCTGGGGCGCTGGCCAAGCTCTCATCCAATCCTTCTCTTCTTATCTAGCTGTGGCAAACCTTCCAAGAAGCCAGGCAGGATGGCCCATCCCTGTAATCTCAGCACATGCAAGAACGAGGCAGGAGGATTGCCATGAGTTTGAGGCTAGCCTAAGTACATTGTTTTGGACCAGCCTGAACCACTAAATTAAGAATCCATTTTGAATTGGGCGTGATTGCATATGCCTTTAATCCTGCAGAGGCAGGTGGATCTCTGTGAGTTCCAGGCCAACTGGGACTAAAGGGAGGCCCTATCTCAAAAAAGACCACAAAAATAAATAAGGAATCCATTTTACAAATAAAATAGCTGGGTGTGGTTGCACATGCCTGTCATCCCTCTACTTGGGAGATTGAGGCAGGAGGATCAGCACTTCTAGGTATCTTCAGCTACATAATGAGTTTTAGGCCAGCCTGGGCTACATGAGACCCTGTCTCATAAAAACAGTAACAGGTGCCAGAGAGATGTCTTAGCAGTTTACAACACTTGGTGCTCTTCCAGAGACCCAGAGTTTGGTTCCCAGCCTTTACACATAAAAAAAATAAAGTAAATCTTTTTCTTACAAAAGGAAAACATTTCCTCACTTTTATTTGCCTTAATGTTGAATTAAACATATGTTAGCTTGAGCACTTTTGGGGTAGTTTATTTTCATTTTAAGAGTTAGAAAGGCCGGGCTTGGTAGTACATGCCTTTAATCCCAGCACTCGGGAGGCAGAGGCAGGTGGACCTCAAGGCCAGCCTTGTCTACAGTGTGAGCTCCAGGCCAGCTGGGACTAAAGGGAGACCCTGTCTCAAAAAGACCAAAAAAAAAAAAAGAATTCTGGAACATTTCTCAAGTCAGTGTTACCCTTTTACAAATAGGCAGAGGCAGTATCTTTGGTCTAGATATTAAAAATTATTTAGAGAGATGGGGGATGGAGAGATGGCTCAGTGGTTAAGAGCATTGGCTCTTCTTGCAGAGGACCCAGCTTCAAATCCCAGCACTCACGTGGAAGCTAACAACTGTCTGTAGTTCTAGTTCCAGAGGATCTGTTGCTCTCTTTGGTCCTTTGTGAACACAGCACGACATGGGTGCATTTACATACATGCAGATAGAACACCCATAAACCTAAAAAGTAATATTTTTTAAATAAAGGGAGAAATCTGTGGGGAAAAAAATAATCGTGGGGTGTGGTGGTGCACATCTTTAATAATTGTGGGGCGTGGTGGTGCACATCCTTAATCCTAGTACTTGGGAGGCAGAGGCAGGCAGAGGCAGGCAGATCTCTGAGTTCAAGGCCAGCCTGCTCTGTAGTGAATTCCAGGCCAGCTGGGGCTACAGGAAACCCTGTCTCAAAAAAAAAAAAAAATTACCGAGAGAGTAATATGACTTCCCTTTTAGGGATGGGAGGACCTAGGAAAAGCCGGGCGTGGTGGCACACGCTTTTAATCCTAGCACTTGGGAGGCAGAGGCAGGTGGATCTTTGTAAGTTCAAGAGCAGCCTGATCTACAGAGTGAGTTCCAGGACAGCTGGGGCTACAGGGAGACCATGTCTCAAAAAGACCAAAAAAAAAGGAAAAGCAAGAATAGTAGTAATCTCCTCTTTGTTTTGAGATGGGATTGATCTTCAGAAGGCTGTAGGTGTTGTTTGTTTTGTTTTGTTTTGTTTTTGGTCTTTTGAGACAGGGTCTCCCTTTAGTTCCAACTGGCCTGGAGCTTGCTATGTAGACCAGGCTGGCCTTGAATTCACAGAGCTCCACCTGCCTATGCCTCCTGAGTGCTGGAAATAAAGGTGTGTGCCACCATGCCCAGCAGTAGATTTATTTATTTTTCCAGTAGAATAATAGTTGGTAAGAAAAGTCAGCTTGCAGGGCGTGGTGGCGCACTCCTATAATCCCAGCACTTGGGAGGCAGAGGCAGGTGGATCTCTGTGAGTTCAAGGCCAGCCTGGTCTACATAGTGAGTTCCAGGCCAGCTGGGGCTACAGAGAAATCCTGTCTCAAAAAGACAAAAAAAAGAAAAAAAAGAAAAAGAAAAATCAGCTGGTTCATAGTAAGATAGTTTTTTTTTTAATTTTATTTATTTATATGTATGACTGTACTGTCTTCATGTAGGTCTGTGTACCTGTCGTGCAATACTGTGGAGATCAGAAGAGGGTGTTGGATTCCCCTGGAACTGGAGTTAAAGACGGTTCTCAGCCACCATGTGGGTGCTGGGGATCAAACCCAGGTCTTTTGCAAGAGCAGTGGGTGCTCTTAACCGCTAGGCCAACTCTCCAGCCCCAGTAAGATAGTTTCTTTGCAGATATACTTGTCTTACCGTCCTTTGTTTTTATATATATATAGATAAACATGATGCTGGCAAACCTGTACAAGAAGGCTGGTCAGGAGCGCCCATCAGTCACCAGCTATAAGGAGGTCCTGCGACAGTGCCCCTTGGCCCTTGATGCTATTCTAGGTATAGAAAGCTTTCTCCTCTTTCCTGGATTGTTTGCTGTCTAAGATGGTAGTTCTCAACCACGGGTATGCATTAGACTAGGTGGTGCCTGGAATTTACAGTAATCTGCCTCTGCCTTGAAAGTGCAGGGATTAAAGGTTTGTGGGCCCCACAGTTTTTAGTTTTGTTTTGTTTAGATTATGGGTTTGTGTACATGAGTGATGCTGGAGTTACAGGCAGTTCTGAGCAACCAGTGTGGATGCTGGGAACCAAACTTGCGTCTTGTGCGAGAAGAGCCAAGGGGCACTCTAGCCCCTAGAATAGGTTTTTTTTTTTGGTTTTGTTTTGTTTTTTATTTATGTGTATGAATGTACTGTCTGCATGTAGGTTTGTGCACCCATGTCGTGCAATGCCGCGGAGGTCAGAAGAGGGTGTCGGATTCCCCTGGAACTGGAGTTCTCCTGGAATTGGAGTTTCAGACGGTTCTCAGCTGCCATGTGGGTGCTGGGGATCGAACCCGGGTCCTCTGCAACGGCAATCGCTGCTCTTAACCGCTAGGCCATCTCTCCAGCCCTAGAATAGGTTTTAATAAAAAGACATTCCAGGGGCTAGAGAGATGGCTCAGCAGTTAAGAGCACGGACTGCTCTTGCAGAGGACGTGGGTTTGATTCCCAGCAACCACATGGTGGCTAAGAACCCTCTTTAACTCCAGTTCTAACAGAATCTGATGCCCTCTTCTGACCTCCGAGGCATTGCATGACATGGGTGCATCAACCTACATGCAGACAGTACACTCATACACATAAAAAATAATAAAAAAATATTTTTTTAATTATTTTTTAAAATTAAAAAATTTATTTTGTATGTGTATGAATGTACTGTCTGCATGCAGGTTTGTGCACCCATGTCATGCAATGCTGCGGAGGTCTGAAGAAGGTGTCTGATTCCCTTGGAACTGGAGTTAAAGACGGTTCTCAGCTGCCATGTGGGTGCTGGGGCTCGAACTCGGGTCCTCTGCAAGAGCAGTCAGGTCTCTTAACTGCTAGGCCATCTCTCCAGCCCTTAATTAATTTTTTTAATTAAAAAAAAAGACATTCCCTGCATTGTCATTTATTCAATCTAGAAATATTAAGTTATGGTCTTTTGGGGGTTGTACTATCGCTTAGTGGTAGAACACATGCTTAGCATGCTTGAGGCTCTTTAGTCACTGGCACAAAAGAAAGGAAGGGAGGACATTTTTCTGTGCTATTGTAGAGAAACTCAAACACCATGCATGGGGCTATGGCTTCAATCTGCAGAACAACAAACAAAAAAAGAAATAAGCTTAAAACATATGGGTTCCTTTGCATTATTTTTAAAGTTCTGAAAATCAAGATGATAATGCTTCTATATTAAAGTTTGTTATTACTTGTAAGATTAAAAAGAAACTTACTCTTTTTCACTCTGTCCTATCATCTATTCTAGTCTCATACTGACATTTTCTTCAGTATTTGAAGTTTTCAGGTCCTTTTATTCAGTCTTTTCCTAAAAAAAAGATTGAAAGCTGGAGAAGCTTGTTCTTGAGTCTCCTGTCCTCCTTTGGTAATAGTCAAGCCATTGTGATTTCACTCCTTTGTCAGTATTATCCTTAAAATTGGATCTTAACCTAGGAGCGTGTAGGTGGATATATAATAAATAGTGTGCTAAATTGAAGAGGGTTTTATTGTACCCAGACATATGTGGTCTAGATCTATAATCCGCCATCCTCTTGGGAGGGCAGGCAGGATTGCCTGCAATTCCAAGGCTGCCAATGCTACAAAGAAGTGAGACCTTTGTCTTTAAACCTCCCCTCCAAGACAGAGAGATGGTTCAGCAGTAAGAAGCACTGCTGTTCTTTCAGAGGACACAAGTTCAAATCCCACCACCCATATGGTGGCAAATAAGAGCTGAAACTCTAGTTCAAGGGAGGGGACCAATGCCCCTCTGGCCCCTTTGGGCCACTGCCCCCACATGTGCACATACAATACATGCAGACAAAACACTAATAATCAGAATAAAAGTATCATGACCAAGGTATGGTGGTACACACCTTGAATGCCAAGCACTTGAGAGGCCAGAGGCTAGTGTCTCTCTGTGAGAAGAGACCATCTGAATTTTAACAGCCGGTGCTGAACAGGAGACCCTATCAAAAAATGAAGCAAACAAAAGGACAGTTAAATAAGGGCAGTGCTGTAGATGTGTTGACTTTACATATTTGTATGGAGTCAAGATGGTCTGCCCCTCATTTTTGGCACTAGCACTTGAAATACATAAACTTTTTTGTAAGCAAATATGAGGGTTCATGTTAGGCTTAGGTGAGCACCAGGAGCTTTTTCCTAACTGTTTTTATATTTGTAATTTATATTTTTTTTCTTTTCTAAACATTTAAAAATAACTTACGTGTGCCAGGAGCGTGGTGGTGCAAACCTTTAATCCAAGCACTCAGGAGGCAGAGGCAGGCGGATCTTGTGAGTTCAAGGCCAGCCTGGTCTGCAGAGTGAATTCCAGGACAGCTGGGCTACAGGGAGACCCTGTCTTGAAAAGACAAAACAAACACACAACAAACAAAACCAGAACAAAAAAAAAACTTAGTTCGATGTACATGACCATAGAGGAAGAGAATCTAAAAGTTCCTGGGACGGCTGCTTATACCTACAGCAATGGTGTCAGCATGGAACTAGGGAAGTGGGTCAGCAGACCCAATGCTTTTATTATTGTTTATTTATGTGTATGAGTTTATTGGCTGCTGGAGGTAGGTGCACCCATGTCATGCAGTGCCCCGCAGAGGCCAGAAGAGGGTGTTGGAATCCCTGGAAGTTGGAAGTTTATAGATTGTTGTTTACTGCCATGTGGGTGCTAGGAATGGAACCTGGATCCGCTGCCAGAATAGCCAGTGTTCTTTGAGCTCTTCCAACCCCTCTGCAGACCCCTAATTTAACTGAAGAAGTATTGGACAGCCAATTACTGTTGTGTGGGACAGTGATCTCCTTAAGTATGGAAGGAGACTCTGATAGGCTGAGACTAGACCTCAGTGAATGTCACGAGGAAACATCTGGGAGACTGCTAAACTTGAAGCAGCACAGTAGCGAACCAACAAAGGACAAGAGTGATATGGAACCAGTGGAAGGGGTGCTGTGGGGAAGGGGGCCAGTAGGCGGAAGAGGGAGGTGGATGAAGGTGGTTTAAGATTAGATTGAGATGTCTGGAGAAAACCAGATAGGGTGTCAGGGGTGCAAGGGTAAATGGGGGGGAGCCAGGTGTGGATGTTGGGCACAGCCTTTTATCGTCGACACAGGAGAGGAGAGGGCAAGCAACAGCCGAGTTGCAAGGCCAGCCGGGGCAGAACCTGAGTGAGTTGCAGCCAATGGGGCACAGAGATCCGTGCCAAAATACCACCCCCCCAAAAAATACCTATGTAGGATTGGAGGGCTCTTGTGGGTGGCTAGGGAGCTGTTTGTGCCCCCATGCCAGAAATCAAGCTTGGTGTATCATGCAGATTCTCTCTTTCATGATAAGGAATACCGAAATGCTGTGAGTAAGTATACCATGGCTTTACAGCAGAAGAAAGCCCTAAGTAAAACTTCAAAAGTGCGACCTTCAACTGGAAATTCTACATCTACTCCACAGAGTCAGGTACTTGAAGATAGATAATTGTGTTTTTTGGTTTGGTGGTTTGTGGTGTGTGTGTGTGTGTGTGTGTGTGTGCTGTGTGTTGTGTGGGTGTGGGAGTGTGACAAGAGTGCACCTGTAGCTTCCCAGCTGGACCTGAACTTGAAATGTAGCCAGGTTTGGGATTAAAGTGTGTCAGCATCTCCAAGGCTGGCCTGGTCTGTCGACTGAGATGTGTAGTTAGAAGAAAGTGAGCTAATTTTTGTTCCGCATAATGGTGAATCTGTTTAGAATGAGTCATTTTTCATTCTGTCGGCTTAATTACCAAATAATAGTACCATGACATAAATATACTACATTTTGGTTTCGCGAAAATTTATTGGTTAATGGACATTTGATTGCTTCTGCTTTTTGCCATGAATAATGCTCCTGTGTAACATTTGTGTCATTTTTGTATTTATTTATTTATTTATTTATTTTATATTTGTATGGAATGTATTGTCTGCTCGGTTTGTGCACCCCTGTCGTGCAATGCCCTGGAGGTCAGAGGCGTGTCGGATTCCCCTGACTGGGAGTTCCCTGGAATTGGAGTTACTAGATGGTTCTCAAGCCGCCATGGTGGGGTGCTGGGGATAACCCAGGCCACGCAAGAGCGGTTGGCACTGCTTAAACTGCTAGGCATCTTCCCAGCCCCGGTGTATATTTTCTTAAAAAATTTTTATGTGTGTGAATGATTTTTTTTTTGTGTGTGATAAAGAATGCACTGTGTGCGTGCAGTGCCTTGGCATGTGCTGTGGCAGTGCCCGGCGGCCGTGGCAGTGCCCGTGCAGAGCCTGTCAGAGCCTGGCAGAGCCTGTGCGTGCCTGTGCAGAGACCTGTGCAGAGCCTGTGAGTGCCTTGAGAGGCCCAAAGAGGGCATCAGATTCCCTGGAACTGAATTCCAGACAGTTATTAGCTCTCATGTGGTGCTGGAATGGGAATCTGGGTCCTTTGCAGACAGACCAGCCCTCTTAACTCTGAGTTGTCTCTCCATCCCTTCATTGTATGATTTCTTTTTTTTTTTTAAATTTAATTTTATTTTGTATTGTTAATGTAACTGTCTTGCATGTAGGTCTGGTGCACTCATGTGTGCAATGCCACAGGGGCAGAAGAGGGTGTCGAGATGTCCGCCTGGAACTGTAGTTTAAAGATGGCTCTTAGCCACGTGTGGGTGCTGGGAATTGAACTGGGTCCTCTGCAAGAGTGGTTGGCGCTCTTAACCAGCTAGGCCACTCTCGCACGCCCGATTCATTGTGATGCATGTAATTTTTACTTTTTGTTAAAAATTTTTATTATTATTGGTGTGTTCGTGTATATGAACCATCCAATAATAAAAAAATAACGCCCCCATCCAGGCGGTGCAGTGCATGTGTGGCTAGTCAGAGGGCAACTTTTTTTTTTTCTTTTTTTGGTCTTTTTGAGACATGGGCGCCCCTATAGCCCGGTGGCTGGAACTCACTATGTATGCACCGGCTGGCTTTTGAACTCACAGAGATCTACCTGACTCTCGGCTCAGCACTGAAAGACAGTTCTTCTAGCTGCCATGTGGGTGCTGGAATTGAACCAGGTCCTCTGCAGAGCAGAGTGCTCTTAACTGCTGAGACCATCTCTCTAGCCCTATTTTTAATCTGTGTTATGTGTATGTGATGTTGCCTGCGTGTATTTAAGTGCAACCCATATTAAATGTGCATTGCCCATGGAGAACAGAGGGGATCAAGATCCCCCTGGAACTGAAGTTATGGAGAGTCGTTAGCTGCTATGGGGATGCTAGAAACAAACCTCTGCAAAGAGTCCCTGTGCAAGAGCAAGCCATGCTCTTAACTGCTTAGCCATTCGTCCTGAGCCCCTGATTATGTTTTAGAGGTAGGGTCTCTTGATTATAAATCTAGGAGCAGAATTGCTAGGTCATGTTTTCCTTCTGCTTTTTGAAAACTAGCTATACTGTAGGTTCAATATTTGGAAGAAATGTTTTCATTGTCTCTCAGTGTCTTCCATCTGAAATCAATAAAATAAAAATGGCTGGAGTGTTATACCATGCTGAAACAAGACAAAGAAGCCATTGCTATACTCGATGGGATCCCTTCAAGACAAAGAACTCCCAAAGTAAGTTGAATTTTTCTTTTCTTCAGCCATGTTTTTCCTCCTGCATTTTCTATGTTTTGAGAAGTCTTAGCTGAACATTTCTCTGTGGCTCTGAGTCTTACTTTCTCTCCCTACTGGTGGAGCTGGTGTTCAGACATAGATGATTGACTTCCTTAAGAAACACTGAGGGCCGGGTGTAGTTGGCACATGCCTTAATACCGCACGTGAAGGCAGAGGGACCTCTGTGAGTTCAAGGACAGCCTAGGTCTAACATAGCAAGCTCCAGGTCCGCTGGACCTAAATGGAGAGCCTGGTCTAAAAAAAAGAAACACTGAGAATTCAGCCAGGTATGGTGTGACACACACACTTCTGTTAATCCTGGCACTTGGGAGGTGGAATTAGGAATATCAGGAGTTCAAGGTGAGCTGTCTTCAAAAGTATAAACAACAGCAACAACAAAATAGTTTTTGGTTTTTGTTTGGTACTGGGGATCCAACAGGGTCTAGTCATGCTAGCAAGCCCCAGTCCTTTTTTTATAGAACTTTTTTTTTTTTTTTTTTTTGTATTTTTTTGAGACAGGGTTTCCCTGTAGCCCCAGCTGTGCCTAAGATATATGTACACCAGGCTGGCCTGAACTCCCCAGAGTTCTTCCCTGCTTCTGCCCTCATGAGTCCTGACGTGTAAAGGCATTGTGCCATGCCAGCTGTTTAAAATTACTTTTAAATTTTTATTATTTATTTTGAAAAGTGTATGAGAGTGTTTTGCCCTACACGTGGTAAAAGTCCACCAATGTCATGGAATGCTGAGGAGGTCAAAGAAGAAATTTGGATCCCCTGGAACTGGAGTCTCGGAAGTCGTTTTGCACTCATGTTGGTGCTGGGAACTGAAGTCAAGGTCCTTTATTAAGAGCAGCACGTGCTTTAACTTCCAAGCTGTCCGCTCCAATCCTTTTTTAAAAAAAAAAAATTTTAAAAAACAGTTTTTATTTACTTAGTCTGGCTTTGAAGTCCTATAGCCCAGGCAGGTCTTGAACTTTGAAACTTCCTGTCTGTCCTACCTACAGATGAGATTTACTTTATAGCCTGAACCACTAACACTAGCCCCAGTTTTTGTGTTTCTTGTTTGGGATTTTTTTTTTTTTTCAAGTTTTTTAAAATTTTATTTATTTCTGTATGTGTATGAAATGTGACATGCTGCATGCGTGGTCTGTGCACCCGTGTCGTGCAATTGCCGTGGAGGTCAGAAGAGGGCGTCGGATTCCCCTGGAACATGGAGTTCTCCTGCAATGGAAGTTTTTGGGACGGTTTCTTCGCAGCCCGCCATGTGGGTGCCTGGGGATCGAGCCTGGGTCCTCTGCACAACAAGCAGTCGGTGCTCTTTAACCACTAGGCCAATCCACCAGCCCCTTATTTATTTTTTAAAGTGATGAAGTGTGCTGTCCTGCATGAGGTTGGTGGCACACCCTGACTTGCAATGCCGAGCAGAGGTCAGAAGAGGGCATCAGATTACCCGGGAACTGGAGTTAAAGACCGGTTCTTAGCTGGCATGTGGGTCCTGGGAAGTGAACCGGGTCCTCTGCAAGAGCATATCGGTGCTCTAACCCATGAAGCCATCTCTTCCAGCCCCCGTGATTTTTTTTATTTTTTTTATTTTATTTTATTTTTTTCAGAGAGGTCTCCCCGGTACCCCACCCCCCAACGCCCTGGACCTTGTCTGTAGACAGGCTGGCCTTGAACCACAGAGATCCGCCTGCCTCTGCCTCCCCGGTGCTGGAATTAAAAGCTAATGTGCCATATGTCTGACCCTGAGTTTGATTTCTGTCACAATACTTTGATAGTCATAAGGTAACTGAGGGGTCAAACGTTTTAAATGTTAGATAAGAACCAAATTCTAGCCTAGTCTATTTGTCCAGAAGCTGTTCCTTGGTCCTTATTCATCATTTCTTTTGGAAGAAAATTGCATTTGATTGCTTTTTTTTTTTTTTTTGTCTTTTGAAGGAGGGTCTCCTGGGGCGGCTGGCCCAAGCTCTCATCCAATCCTTCTCTTCTTATCTAGCTGTGGCAAACCTTCCAAGAAGCCAGGCAGGATGGCCCATCCCTGTAATCTCAGCACATGCAAGAGAGGCAGGTAGTGAATTGCCATGAGTTTTAGGCTAGCCTAAGTACATTGTTTTGGACCAGCCTGAACCACTAAATTAAGAATCCATTTTGAATTGGGTCGTGATTGCATATGCCTTTTAAGCCTGCAGAGGCAGGTGGATCTCTGTGAAGTTCAAGCCAAGTGGGACCAAAGGGAGGCCCTGATCTCAAAAAGACCAAAAAAGTAGAATAAGGAATCCATCTTTTAACAAATAGAAATAGCTGGGTGTGGTTGCACATGCCTGTCATCCGCTCGACTTGGGAGTTGAGAGGCAGGAGGATCAGCACTTCTAGGTATCTTCAGCTACATAATGATTTTAGGCCAGCCTGGGCTACATGAGACCCTGTTATCATAAAACAGTACAGGTGCCAGAGAGATGTTTAAGCAGTTTTTACAACACTTGGTGCTCTCCAGGAGACGCCAGAGTTTTGGGTTTCCCAGCCTCTTACACATAAAAAAAATAAGTAAATCTTTTTCTTACAAAAGGAAAACATTTCCTCACTTTTATTTGCCCTTAATGTTGAATTAAACATATGTTAGCTTGAGCACTTTTGGGTAGTTTATTTCATTTAAGAGTTTAGAAAGGAGGCCGGGCTGTGGTAGTACATCTTTAATCCATAGTACACTCGGGAGGCAGAGGCAGGCAGAATCTTTGGTGATTCAAGGCCAGCCTTGTCTACAGTGTGGAAGTCTCCAGCCAGCCTTGGGACTAAAGGGAGAACCCTGTCTCAAAAAGACCAAAAAAAAAAAAAGAGAATTCTGGAACATTTCTCAAGTCAGTGTTACCCTTTTACAAATAGGCAGAGGCAGTATCTTTGGTCTAGATATTAAAAATTATTTAGAGAGATGGGGGATGGAGAGATGGCTCAGTGGTTAAGAGCATTGCTCTTTTGCAGAGACCCGAGCTTCAATTCCTATCCCACGTGGAGCTAGAATCGTCTTAGTTCTTGAGTTCCAGGGAATTCTATACTGCTCTCTGGTCCTGTTTGAAACATCACGACATGTGCATTTACTACATGCAGATAGAACACCCATAACCTAAAAGGTAATGATTTTTTTTAAATAAAGGGAGATAATCTGTGGGGAAAAAGAAAATACGTGGGGTGTGGTGGTGCACAGTCTTTAATAATTGTGGGGCGTGGTGGTGCAATGCCTTAATCCTAGTACTTGGAGGCAAGGCAGGCAGAGGCAAGGCAGACTCTGAGTCCAAGCCAGCCTGCTCTTGTAGTGAATTCCAGGCAGCTGGGGCTACAGGAAACCCTGTCTCAAAAAGAAAAAAAAAAAAATTACCAAGAGAGAGTAATATAGCTGTCCCTTTTAGGGATGGGAGGACCTAGGAAAAGCCGGGCGTGGTAGCACACGCTTTTTAATTCCTAGCACTTGGGAGGCATGAGGCAGTGGATCTTGTAAGTCAAGGCAGCCTGATCTACAGAGTGAGTTTCCATGACAGACTGGGGCTCAAAGGGAGACCATGTGCTCAAAAGACGCAACAAAAAAGAAAGCAAGAAATAGGAGTATATATGCTCCCATCAATTTTGTCTCTTGAGGAGCATCGAGGACTTGATTGCGTTCTAACCAGAGAGGCCTAAGCGTACCTGCTATGGGCCTTAGTTTGGAGAACTAGTAGGGAGACCCTGTTCTTCGAAATTAGTAAGCGAGTAATTATTAGCGAGATCACTTTTGACGAACAGGGAAACCCACTTAATAAAGTATCCACTAGGCCTGAGACCTAGCACTCTTATCAGCGCTATGACCTCAAGGCGTGGCCAATTGAGAATTCTACAAGTAGCCACACTGCCTATGTTCATATCACACCAGAGTAGCGTGAGGGAGAAATAAAGGTGTGTTAAGCTCTACACATAGTCCAGTCAGTCAGTATGTTCTTATTTCACTTTCAGTTAGAGATCATATTAGTTGAGGAGAGACAAAGGTCAGGCTCTTGCCCATGGTCGTGTAGGCGCGCACTCCTCACCAAGACTCGCCATGCACCTTCGACGCAGTAGGCGAACGGTCTGAGATCTCTCATGGTTGAAGTGAATCAAAAGAATGCTATCTCTGACTAAACCATATTTGAGCATCACAGGCCAGGCATTGGGAGGCGCATCACACTGCCTCGTAGCCCTCACACCAATCACGCTGCTAGCGTAAATAAGAAGACAAGCGAATAAGTGAAAACCACCGAAAGAACCAAAAGAAAAAGACTATAAATCTCACTGATTCAGTAGCTCTAAGATCCACAGTTTCTTTTTTTACCATTTTAACTTTAATATAGGAAGATCATTGTAATTCTGACGTACTGTCTTCATGAGGGGTAATCTGTGTACCTGTCCGTCAAGTATCTGTGGAGATTTCTATAAGTGAGGAGACTAGTTGGAGTGTCTCTCTCTGGACACTGGATAAGCTCTCCAAAAGCGATCGGCCTTGGATCACTTCAAGCCAACCATCAGTAGGGCGTGCTGGCGTGATGCAAAGCCTACCGCGGCAACTGCTCTATATGATTCTGCACACTAGCAGCTGGTCGTGCTCTTGCCCAACTCGCTAGGCCTCGAACACACAACGCCACTCCCAGAGGCACCAGTAAGATGTGACAGTTCCTCTTCACACAGACTCACTACAACAATCTTATGTCTTAAAGACCTGCAGCGAAACCAATCACCTCATACCACGTATTATTTTTTATTGTTACCCGCATCAAACACATGTATGCTCGCAAACTGTACTAAGATATGGCTGAAGATACAAGAGTAGTCGTACTCATTTACATGTTCAGCGTCAGTCTATGTGATAGTGTCAGAGTCCGCTCGATGCACGTAGTCCGTATGTACACACCTCCTAGCTAATGGAGTTCGGTGCTCATGTGCATCACATAAGGACCAAAGAGACGAGTCCAATCACGTACCTCTTTCCCTGGATTGCTTTTGGATAGGAAATGTCTAGAGAGACTAGTTCTCAACCAACGGGTAGTAGCCACTAGATTGTAGTGATGGTGCCCTGGACACTTTACAGGTGAAATGTGCTTTGCGGACTGGCCTATGTTAAGAAGTGCTAGGGATCTAAACGTTGCTTGGGCGAGAGCCCCAACCAGTAGTCCTAATTGAGTTCTTTGAACTTTTCGTTTTAAGATTAATGGGTTATGCCGTGCTATGATGATGCTGGAGTAAATAACAAGGCAGTCTAAGCGAACACAGTGTGGATTGCTTGCAACAAACTGCGTCTTTGTGCGGAAGTCACCCCACAGCGAGGCGGGTGCGGCCTAACCACCCCCTCTCTAAGAGCTCCCTAGATAATAATATTCTTATGTAACCTTTATAATAATATGAGTATCTGCCTGTTTCTGTCGTATTTTTTATTTATGTGTTTGAATGTATACTGTCTGCATGTAAGAAGGGTTTAACTGCCACGTGCGACCATGTTCGTGAGCAATGCCATGACGGAGGTATAAGAAGCAGGAAGTTCTGTATTTCTCTCCTGGATTTTTACTGGTGTATGTTCTTCGGGTTTTTCTTGGAATTGAGTAGCAGGTTGTTCACGACGGTTCTCAGTCTGACTTCCATGTGTGGTGAGCCTGGGAGTCGTGAGATACGTCGGTGGACCCGCTGGGGTCTCTGCCTGCAAAGCGGGTCCCCAATCCGCTGTCTTTGTCAACCGCTATGGGCCCATCCTCTCCACCCTCGAATAGGTGTGTTGAAATAAAAAGACACTTTCCCGGGGCTAGAGAGATAGGCTCAGGCAGTGTAATGAGACACGGGACTGCTCTTTTGGCAGAGGACGTGGGTTTGATTCCAGTTCCCACCACATGGTGGCTTAGAATATCCCCATCTTTAACTCCAGTTCTTAACAGAATCTTGAATGCACCTCTGTTCCAGACCTCCGAGGCATTGCATGACATGCGAGTGCATCAAATCCATACGTAGACAGAGACAAGTACACTCATATAACATAGAGGAAATATTTAATTAAAACAAACTATTTTTTTGAATTATTTTTTAAAAATATAAAAAATTATTTTGTATGACTGTATAATTGTTACTGTCTGTCTATGCAGGTTTTGTGTCTACCCATGTCATGGCAATGCTGCGGAGGTCAAGAAGGGTGATGTGCCATGATTTCCCTTTGGAACTTGGAGTTAAAGACGTTGTTCTCAGCTGTCCATGTCGGGTGCTGGGCTCGAACTCGGCCATATGCGAAGTACAGTCAGGTCTCTTAACCTCTAGGCCATAGCTCTCCAGCCCTTATAATTAATTTTTTTATATTAAAAAAACATTACGCCACATTCCCCTGCAATTGTCATTTATTCAATCTAGAAATATTAACGTATGGTGCTTTTGTGGGGTTTGGTACTAACGTAGTGTTGACTGGAAACACATGTTAAGCATAGCTTGAGGCTCTCTTTAGGCACGGCACAAAAAAAACGGAAGGAGGACATTCTTTCTGTCGATAAGGAAAGGAGGGAGGGACCCTTTTGTCTTGTGCCGCAGGCTGCGGCTCTTAGACACACTAGGGACCAGCGTAGTTGCAGCTTGTTTCTCTAGCACTGTCTCACCGTCTTTAATCTCTTGCTTTCTGGGTTCTGAGTGGTAGGCTTGTTGTCCCTTTCTGTAAAGGGTGCAGAGGTGGCATCAATGACCATGAATGTGATCCAGACTGTGCCCAACCTGGACTGGCTCTCTGTGTGGATCAAAGCATATGCTTTTGTACACTCTGGTGACAATTCAAGAGCGATCAATACCATCTGGTGAGAGCCACAATGTTAATTCAGTGATTATTTATTTGGGGTAGAGGGTGGGATTTGAGGTAAGATGTTACTATATAGCGCCCAAGTTGCCCTTGAACTTGCCATCAGTCCCTCCAGCCTCAGTTTCGCATGAGATGGCTATGCGCACTTATAGGCACCTTATTGAGACTTATGCTAAGTAGGAGACAATTTATTTACATTCGCAGTCTCTGTTCGCGGTTTTGTTTTTTTTTGATTTTATAAGTCAGAGTTATGCTACTCTTTGAGTAGTACGGGTTCCTTGAGCTCGCATGTCTGTTCTGGGCAGATCTATTTTTTTTTACAGTTTCAATGTCATAGCCGACTTTTTGAGACAGGGTTCTGCCCTGAGCCCTCTGAACCACCTTGAAAGCCAGTTGCGGTTTAGCGATCAGCCTACACAGATCCGCCTAACGGCCAGCCTCCTATGAGCGCACAAAGGCTGCGCCCATCGCTCATCTTTTTTCTTTTTTGTACTATTTGCGTGTATGTTGTTTAATCGAGAGATGGGCATACTGTCCTGCTCATTGTAAGGTTTGGTTGTTACTCGTCGTTGGACCATGTGCACAATGAACCGACAAGAGATAGAAGGTGGCTGCAAGAGGCGAGTTCCCCCGAGGCTATCGTGGAGTTTAAAGACGAGGTTTCCATAGCTGCATTCGTGGGACCTGCCCCGAAATTGATACCCAGGTCCTATGCAAGAAAGCGTAAGCAGTGCTCCATTAACGCATGGAGGAAAAAAAAGATCAGCAAATCTCTCCAGCCCGGGTGTTTCCAGTCAATATACGAAAACTATATCTATATGCTTCATCGAAATCTCCAGATTCAAGCATTAAAAAATAAATGTGTAATTAAGTTTGTAAAGAATGTAAAAATATTTGACATCAAGAGCCAGCTTGTGGTGGCGGCACTTCCTTACTAACAACCTAGCACTCGTCGAGGCAGAACGCAAAGTGGAAATCTCTGTGAGATTCAGGCCAGCCTTGCTTGTCTATCTAAAGAGCGGAAGCTCCTTAAGACAGCTGGGGACCTAAATCAAACAAGGAAGACCGTGACACCTCGCTTCAAATAATATAGTTATCGACAATCGGGACCAGAAAGATGGCTACAGTGGTTAGATGAACCAACTGACTCTTGCAGAGGACCCTGGGTTCGAACTTCCCTTGCACCCAACATGGTAGCTAAGATACACAACCTTTCAACGCCGGGGCGTAGCATGGCAACACATTCCTTTAATCAGACTAGGAGCAGAGCTCCGTTTAGTACCGAAACACATGAAAAAATGCTTAGTTCAGTCTTCTTCAAGAGTTGTCACTACGAGAAAAAGCCGAGTCATTATTGCGAGATAATGTGGACCTGCTTGGAAGCTTGGCAGATCTGTACTTCAGAGCTGGAGACAATAAAAACTCCGTCCTCAAGTTTGAACAGGCACAGATGTTGGATCCTTATCTGATAAAAGGTGAGTACTTCTCAGGTCAGGGGGTTTGTGGCCCTACAGGGGCAGCTAAGAGAAGAGGGGTAGAAGGTGGGGCATTAGCCTCATTAGGCAACTGTTTTATTTCCTTGCATGGTTTTTTGTTGGTTTTTTTGTTTCTTTCTTGTTCTGGTTTTTTTTATTTTTTAATTTGTTTTTTTGTTTTTTGTTTTTGTTTTTGACCACATATCCTGTAGCCCAAGCTGGGCCTGAACTTGCTGGGTAGTACCACTGGCTTCAAAAATTGCCTCTCCTGTCTCTGCTGTGTCCATGGTACCCAGCTTTGTCTTTTTTCTNCATAAGGAAGGAGGGAGGGACCCTTTTGTCTTGTGCAGCCTGCTTAGACTAGGGACAGGTAAGTGCAGCTTGTTTCCTGCACTGTCTCACCGTCTTTCTCTTGCTTTCTGTTGGGATAGGCTTGTTGTCCCTTTCTGTAAAGGGTGCAGAGGTGGCATCAATGACCATGAATGTGATCCAGACTGTGCCCAACCTGGACTGGCTCTCTGTGTGGATCAAAGCATATGCTTTTGTACACTCTGGTGACAATTCAAGAGCGATCAATACCATCTGGTGAGAGCCACAATGTTAATTCAGTGATTATTTATTTGGGGTAGAGGGTGGGATTTGAGGTAAGATGTTACTATATAGCGCCCAAGTTGCCCTTGAACTTGCATCAGTCCTCCAGCCTCAGTCTCTCTAGTGCTGGCATTATAGGCACCTATGAACTTGATCTTTTCATTGTCTAGTAAAGCAGAAAAGTCAGATACCTATTGGTTAGTATTGCAGTCAGCTGTCTTTGGGCTGTGTTCTTTTTTTTTTTTTTTTTTTTTTTTTTTTTTTTTGTTCTTTTTGAGGACAGGGTCTCCCTGTAGCCCCAGCTGTTCTGGGAACTCACTCTGAAAGACCAGGCTGGCCTTTGACTCACAAAGATCCGCCCGCCTCTGCCTCCTGAGTGCGTAGCGATTAAAGGCGTGCGCCACCAACGCCCAGCTTTTTTTTTTTTTTTTTTTATGTGTATGAATGTACTGTCTGCATGTAGGTTGGTTACCGTGTTATGTGCAATGCCACAGAAGGTCAGAAGAGGGCGTCAGATTCCGGACTCGGAGTTAAAG
The DNA here is from genome assembly GCA_009823505.1 of Rhizomys pruinosus. NCBI lineage: Eukaryota > Metazoa > Chordata > Mammalia > Rodentia > Spalacidae > Rhizomys > Rhizomys pruinosus. Next base: position 708,730 of record VZQC01001733.1, on the reverse strand, counting down.
ACGGTTCCTAGCTGCCATTGTGGGTGCAGAAATTGACCCAGGTCCTCTGCAAGAGCAGTCAGTGCTCTTAACCGCTGAGCCATCTCTCCAGCCCTGGGATTTTTCAGCATATAGAAAATTATCTATATGTTCATCCTCCAGATTCAAGCATTTAAAATAAATGTGTAATAGTTTGTAAAGTTAAAAATATTTGACATCAAGAGCCAGCTGTGGTGGCGCACTCCTTTAACCCCAGCACTCGGGAGGCAGAAGCAAGTGGATCTCTGTGAGTTCAAGGCCAGCCTGGTCTATAGAGCGAGCTCCAAGACAGCTGGGACTAAAGGGAGACCCTGTCTCAAAAAATATTTGACATCGGGGCCAGAAAGATGGCTCAGTGGTTAAGAGAACCAACTGCTCTTGCAGAGGACCCGGGTTCAATTCCCTGCACCCACATGGTAGCTAAGAACCATCTTTAAGCCGGGCGTGATGGCACACACCTTTAATCTTAAAAAAAATTGTCATCTTCTTCAAGTTCACTAGAGAAAAAGTCTTTATTGCGAGATAATGTGGACCTGCTTGGAAGCTTGGCAGATCTGTACTTCAGAGCTGGAGACAATAAAAACTCCGTCCTCAAGTTTGAACAGGCACAGATGTTGGATCCTTATCTGATAAAAGGTGAGTACTTCTCAGGTCAGGGGGTTTGTGGCCCTACAGGGGCAGCTAAGAGAAGAGGGGTAGAAGGTGGGGCATTAGCTCTTGGCACTGTTTTCTTTCAGAGGTTTTTGTTGTTTTTTTGTTTCTTTCTTGTTCTGTTTTTTTTTTTTTTTAATTGGGGGGTGTTTTTGTTTTTGTTTTTGACCACATATCCTGTAGCCCAAGCTGGGCCTGAACTTGCTGGGTAGTACCACTGGCTTCAAAAATTTGCCTCTCCTGTCTCTGCCTGTGTCACCATGGTACCCAGCTTGTCTTTTTCTTTCTTTCTTTTTTTTTTTTTCTTTTTTTTCTGAGACAGGGTTCCCTGTAGCCCCAACTAGCCTATGAACTCACTGTGTAGATCAGGCTGTCCTTGAACTCACAGAGATCTGCTTACCTCTGCCTCTGTTCTTTCTTTTTTTTTTTTCTTTTTTTTCTGAGACAGGGTTCCCTGTAGCCCCAACTAGCCTAGAACTCACTGTGTAGATCAGGCTGTCCTTGAACTCACAGAGATCTGCTTACCTCTGCCTCCTGAGTGCTGGAATTAAAGGGTACACCACCAAACCCAGCCAAGATTGGGCTTTTTTGGCATGGTAAGCCAGCACATACTAACTACCGAGAGCTCTTGGGAGACAGCATTTATTTGATTCCTGTTTTGAGCCTTATCTGGTAATGAGTTAGGATAGCTGTTTACCACACTACAATTTTAGAGACAATTATTCAGGACAGGCTTTCATGTTGTGAGGGTAGGACCTGCTGTTCCTTTGCCTTTTTTATTTTTATTTACTTATTATTTTGTCTTTTTGAGACAGGGTCTCCCTATAGCCCCAGCTGGCCTGGAACTCACTCTGTAGACCAGGCTGGCCTTGAACTCCACAGAGATTCGCCTGCCTCTGCCTCCTGAGTGCTAGGATTAAAGGCGTGTGGTACCATTCCTGGCTTAAAGACAGTTCTTAGCCACCATGTGGGTGCTGGGAATTGAACCCTGGTTCTCTGCAAGAGTAGTCGGCGCTCTTAACCGCTGAGCCATCTCTCCAGCTCCCTGGCTGCATGAGTTTATGTGCACTACAACATACAGGAGCCTGTGGAGGCAGAAGAGTCCATTGGATCCACTCCAACTGGAGTTATAGGTGCTTGGGAGCCTCCCGGTGTGTCTACTGGGACCCAAACTCAGGTTCTACAAAAGCAGCCAGTGCGCTTAACCACAAAGCCACCTCTTCAGCCCACCTTTCATTTTTTTTTTTTTTTGGGTGGGGTTGCTATTGATCATTCAGAGACAGGGTCTTTATCAGTGTTTTAGCTAAGGTTAACTGTACAGAGAAGGTCTCATGTAGCCCAATCTGGGCTTAGACTTGCTATATGCCTGAGATTGACCTTGAACTTCTGATTTTCCTGTCTCCATCTTCAAATGCTGGGATTGTAAGCATGTATACCATCCCCTGTTCCTCATCCCCCCCCCAGTCATGTGGTGCTCAGGAGTGTAGGGCTTCATGCATGATAGGCAAGCATTCTACCATCTGAACTATATCTCCAGACATTTATTTAAATTAATTATTTTTTATGTGTATGTGTTTTGCATGCATGTGTATAAGTATACCACATGCATGCAATGCCTATGGAGGTTGGAAGAGGGCGTTGGATTTCCTAGAACTGGAGTTATGGCTGGTTGTTAGCTACCATGTAGGTGCTAGGAATCAAACCTGGGTCCTCTGTAAGAGGAGCCAGTGCTCTTAACCTTACAGCCATCTCTTCAGCCCCTGTTATTTATTTATTTATTTATTTATTTATTTATTTATTTATTTATTTTTGGTCTTTTTCGAGACAGGGTCTCCCTATAGCCCCAGCTGTCCTGGAACTCACTCTGTAGACCAGGCTGGCCTTGAACTCACAAAGATCCGCCTGCCTCTGCCTCCCAAGTGCTAGGATTAAAGGCGTGCGCCACCACGCCCGGCCTGTTATTTATTTTTATTTTTTGACCTATATGAGACAGGGTTTTCCTGTGTTCCCAGCTGACCTCGAACTTGCTGTGTAGACCAGGCTGGCCTCAATCTCGTAGAGATCCACTTGCTTCTGCCTCCCAAGTGCCGGGATTAAAGGTACGCACCACCACATCTGGGTGTTAATTAAATTTTTGTATGTGTATGGGCAGGTAGGTTAGAGTTTAACATTCAGAGAGGATTTTCTCCACTTTGCCTGGGAGATTGAACTTAAGTTCATCAGGCTGGTGGTGAACCTCTGCCTTTACCCCCAGAGCCGTCCCACTGCCCCTCGTTTTTTTTGAGGACTTCTACTTTGATTGAAGAGCCTCTTATTATTGTATCCTTTCTTTTAGGAATGGATGTATATGGCTACCTGCTGGCACGAGAAGGGCGGCTGGAGGACGTGGAGAACCTTGGTTGCCGCCTCTTCAACATTTCTGATCAACATGCAGAGCCCTGGGTGGTCTCTGGGTATGCTTGTTTATTCTTTTTCCTCCCCAGTGTTCAGTACAGCTTTTTGTTTGTCTTTTTGAGACAGGGTTTCCCTGTAGCCCCGGCTGGTCTGGAATTCCCTGTGTATCCTGCTGGGCTGGCTTTGCTCTCACTCCTGCTTCTGTCTCCTGAGTGCTTGGATCAAAGGTGTGCTCCACCACTCTCTGCTAGTGTGCTTTGCTTTGCTTTTAAGGAATTATGGTTTCTCTTTAGGAGAATATAAATTGAAAGCATAGGTTTGAAAGATAACAGAGTTTGATCAAATCAGTGCATGCCTGACTTTGGGTTTCCATTCATCTGAGTCTGTTTTCTCATTTGACTGTCGATCCCTACTTCTAGGGGTAAGGACTGAGATGATATATTGTGTTTAGTACTGGGCTGTGCAAATTACTTTTCTGGGAACGCCTTCTGTCTTACCTAAACTTTTTTTTTTTTGACTATGATGATTTCTGTTTTTTGTTTGTTTTTTTTAAATTGATGCTTTGTGTATTTTCATACATCATTTTCCAATTCGGTTCAGGCATATTTCCTCTTCCCTTTCCCCCATCCCACCCCACCCCATCCCAGATCATGCATTCTGCCATAACTGTCCTGTATCTTTCTCTCAGTTTTTTTTTCTTCCATTTTTTAGCAATAAGTGATAATGTGTATGAGTACAAGCATCCTTCATGCAAAACCAACTTGCAAGCAGTTGTGTCCAAACCCACACAGCCCCTTGGTCCCACCATCCAGCGGGGGGGCTTGTATGTTCAATCAAGTTGATCAAATGAGTGTCTAGGTTACATTGCTGCAGTTTCACCATTCACAATCGCAGCCCTTACATTCTACCACGCCCCCTCTTCCACGGATTGTTCCCTAGGCTTAGAAAAGGGGCACAGGTGGATGAGAAGCAAAACACTCTACTTTCTCTGGAGCTGCTGTCTTGGTCTCTGGTCAGTTCTGGCTGTTTTCTTTCATGGGCTGAAAGTTTGTCCAGGAATAACCTTTCAATCCTACTAATGAAGCACAAGCAATTAGAAATATAGATATTTAAACAGTATTAATTGTTATCATACTTACCTAACCTTTGTAGTTAAAATTACTCTTAAGGTTTGAGATCATTTACAACTGTCTAATCTGCCTTCCATATGTGTAATCAACTCATTTAAATTCAGCTAGCCTTTAGAGAAACAATGTAAACGGTCTTCCAGAGCTTGGGCACGTGTGTTCCTGTGTGTGTGTGTGTGTGTGTGTGTGTGTGTGTGTGTGTGTACTGTCTAATCTGCCTTTCATATGTGTAATCAACTCGTTTAAATTCAGCTAGCCTTTAGAGAAACAATGTAAACGGTCTTCCAGAGCTTAGGCACGTGCGTTCATGTGTGTGTGTGTGTGTGTGTGGGTGTGTGTGTGTGTGTGTGACATCTACCACAGTGTGTGGAGGTCAGAGGATAACTGGTGAGTCTGTTCTCTCCTTCCACCATGTAGTCCTAGGAATTAACTCATTAAGCTTGGTGGCAAGTGCCTTTATCCTCTGAGCCATCTAGCTGTCCCCCCCCCCCTTTTTTTTAAGACAATCTCACTATGAAACCTGGGCTGGCCTTGAATTCTCTATCCTCCTGCCTTCTCCCTCCCAAGTGTTAAGACTGTAGGAATTTGCCACCTAGCCTGGCCTTGGGACTTCTCAGATAACTTCTGGTGTTTCTTTTTTCTTTAGGTGCCATAGTTTCTATAGCAAACGCTACTCTCGGGCCCTGTACTTAGGGGCCAAGGCCATCCAGCTGAACAGTAACAGTGTTCAAGCTTTATTGCTTAAAGGAGCAGCGCTTAGGAATATGGGCAGAGTCCAAGAAGCAATAATACATTTTCGGGAGGCCATAAGGCTCGCACCGTGCCGCCTAGACTGCTATGAAGGTAAGATAGCAGGTAGCAGTGTGGTTCTGGAGGCCTGAGGGCTGCGCTCAGGTGGAAGGTTTGCTAGGCTAGCACTTTATTTTATTTATTTATTTTTTTGGTATTTTTGAGACAGGGTCTCCCTTTTAGTCCCAGCTGGCCTGGAGCTCGCTGTGTAGACCAGGCTGGCCTTGAACTCACATAGATCTGCCTGTCTCTGCCTCCTGAGTGCTGGGATTAAAGGCGAGCGCTACTACGCCTGGCAGGCTAGCACTTCTAAGGTGTGTTGTATATTCTAATTATCTTTGGGGGCTTTAAAGAGCAGGCTGTGAGGTCACTCCAGCATAGATTGCTTGGTTAATGTAATTGACTGATAGAGGAGTTGGTTTGTTTGGAGGTTTTTTTTTTGTTTTGTTTTGTTTTCATTGTTTTGAGACAGGGTATCACTCTAGCCTGGACTGTAACCCAGTGGAGCAGAGCCAAGTTCAGCAACGTTTGGTGACTCAGTCACAGACACTTAAATAGCTCTTACAAGACGCAGTTCTGGGCTGGAGAGATGGCCTAGCGGTTAAAAGCTCTGACTGCTCTTGCAGAGGACCTGGGTTCAATCCCCCACACCCACATGGCGGCTGAAAACCGTCCTTGACTCCAGTTCCAGGGGAATTCGACACCCTCTTCTGACCTCCACGGCATTGCACGACACAGGTGCACAAACCTGCATGCAGACAGTACATTCATACACATACAAAATAAATAAATAAATAAATAAAAAGATGCAGTTCCTCCAAAACATATTTTTCTAAGAATTAGAAAATAAATTTAGGAGTCTAGGAGTGATCTTCTCTTGAAGGAAGATGAATTCAAATTTAAAGATAAAAATTTAGAAGTTGGAGGAAAGAAACTTTTTTTTTTTTTGTCTTTTTGAGACAGGATCTCCCTTTTAGTCTCAGCTGGCCTGGAGCTCCCTCTGTAGACCATGCTGGCCTCTGTCTCCCCAGTGCTGGGATTAAAGGCATGTGCCACCATGGCCAGAAGAAACCATTTTTATAGTCAAGAGAGCTGTATGTTTTGTGGCTCTGTTGGGGAAAGGAGGCTGGTAAGCTGTCTCTCTCTGTTCTGGAACTCCAAGCTGGGAATGGTAGCACACACCTGGAACCCAACAGTCAAGAGGCTGAAACAAAGAGGGTCACAAGTTTGAGGCCAGCCTGAGCTACATGGCATCGCGATAAAGAAACTCTAGCAACCCAGTACTGGCCTGTGGTTGTAGATTAAGTCCTGAATTTTGAAATTAGCTTTCCTAGCCTCCCAGCTGCATTGAAATGTGATCCTTGCACTGCATAGCTGTGTGGCCGGTGCTGGGATGCGGCTGTGTGACCAGTGCTAGGATGCAGCTGTGTGGCCAGTGCTGGGATGCGGCTGTGTGGCCAGTGCTGGGATGCGGCTGTGTGACCAGTGCTAGGATGCAGCTGTGTGACCAGTGCTGGGATGCGGCTGTGTGGCCAGTGCTGGGATGCAGCTGTGTGACCAGTGCTGGGATGCGGCTGTGTGACCAGTGCTGGGATGCAGCTGTGTGGCCAGTGCTGGGATGCAGCTGTGTGGCCAGTGCTGGGATGCGGCTGTGTGGCCAGTGCTGGGATGCGGCTGTGTGACCAGTGCTAGGATGCAGCTGTGTGACCAGTGCTGGGATGCGGCTGTGTGGCCAGTGCTGGGATGCAGCTGTGTGACCAGTGCTGGGATGCGGCTGTGTGACCAGTGCTGGGATGCGGCTGTGTGGCCAGTGCTGGGATGCAGCTGTGTGGCCAGTGCTGGGATGCGGCTGTGTGGCCAGTGCTGGGATGCGGCTGTGTGGCCAGTGCTGGGATGCAGCTGTGTGGCCAGTGCTGGGATGCAGCTGGACAAGCCGGTACCCCGAGGTGTGGGTGAGGAGGGGACAGCTGCAACAGCCAAGCAGAGCAGCCATGGGTGAGGGTGGCTGTGCACATGTCTCTTGCCTTCTCCACTACAGCTTCCTTCCTTTGCTGACAAAACCCCTAGTTAGTGAAGTATTTGTTCTGTTTGTGATGCTGGGGATTGAATATAGAGCCTCACCATGTCATTCGGCTACACCTCCAAGCCCATGAAGTACCTTGCCATTTTTTTTTAAAGTTCCAGTAGGGCTGGAAAGAGTGAATGGAGGGCTGGAGAGATGGCCTAGCGGTTAAGAGCGCCGACCGCTCTTACAGAGGACCCGGGTTCGATCCCCAGCACCCACATGGCGGCCGAGAACCGTCTGAAACTCCAATTCCAGGAGAACTCCAGTTCCAGGGGAATCCGACACCCTCTTCTGACCTCCACGGCATTACACGACACGGGTGCACAAACCTACATGCAGACAGTACATTCATACACATACAGAAATAAATAAAATTAATTAAAAAAAAATAAAAAAAAAAAAAGAGTGAATGGAAAGAACTACTCAGTAAGTGACTGTCTCAAAAAATATCTTAGCTGGGTGTGGTTGTGCACGGACGGACTTGGTGTCCCAGTACTTCAAAGGCAGAGGCAGGAAAGATCAAGGCCAGCATGGACTACATAGCAAGCTCCAGACCAGCTAGAGCTATAGGAAGACCCTGTCTCAAAAAGACCAAAAAAACAAAGAACAAAACAAAACAAAAATCTTTCAACTAGGAGTTCAAGGTTAGCCCCAGCTGCATAGCAAGTTTGAGACCAGTGCAGAACACCTGAGAATTTTTTTTTTAACTTAAAAACAAATTTTGGCTAATGAAGGTACATGTGCCAGGCCTTTAATCCCAGCACTCAGGAGGCAGAGGCAGGTGGATCTCTGTGAGTTCAAGGCTAGCCTGGCCTACATAGCAGGTTCCAGAATGGCTGGCGCTACAGGGAGATCCTGTCTCAAAAAGACCAAAAAAAAAGAAGGTAGATGCAAACAACTGTATTTGTATTTGGGTTTTGTTTTGTTTTTAAGCATTGTATATGAGTGTATTATCCGTGTGTATGTGAGTGTATTATCCGTGTGTATGTGAGTGTATTATCCATGTGTGTGTGAGTGTATTATCCGTGTGTGTGTGAGTGTATTATCCGTGTGTATGTGAGTGTATTATCCGTGTGTATGTGAGTGTATTATCCGTGTATGTCTGTGTATTATCCATGTGTTTGTCTGTGTATTATCCGTGTGTATGAGTGTATTATCCGTGTGTATATGAGTGTATTATCCGTGTGTATGTGAGTGTATTATCCGTGTGTATGTGAGTGTATTATCTGTGTGTATGTGAGTGGACCCTGTTGTGCAATGTGTGCAGAGGTCAGAAGAGAGCGCCAGATTCCCCTGGAACTGGAGTTACAGAAGGTTGTTAGCAGTCATGTGGTGCTGGGAATTGAACTGAGGTCCTCTGTAAGAGCAGCCAGTGCTCTAACCATGGAGCCACCTCTCCAGCCCATTCGCTTGTTTTTTATGTGTATAGTGTTTTATCAGGATGTATGTAAGTATACCACATGTTTGTCATGCCCATGGAGGCAAGAAGAGGGCATCGGATCCCCTGGAAGTTGAGTTAATGAATGGTTGTTAGTTACCAGTTTCTAGAACTAAACCTGGGTCCTCTGCAAGAGTAGCCAGTACTCTTAACCACCTCCAGCCCCTTGTTTGCTCATTTGAGACAGGCTTTCCCTGTAGCCCAGCTGGCTGGCACTCACATGTAGATTGGGCTAGCCTCAATCTCACGGAGATCCTCCTGTCTCTGCCTCCCAAGTGCTGGGTCTAAAGGTGTGGCCACCACGCCCAGCTGTCTATGTATTTGGAACCTAACCTAAAGTTAGGTGTGTGGAAAAAACAGTTGGGAAGAGTACACAGGTGTTCCAGATGCTGCTGTGGAGGGGTGTGCTGAGAAAGTCTGCCAGTGTGTGGGCTTCAAACCCAGCCTTGTTTTCCTGTTTGATCATTACCTGTGCCAAAAAGTTCTTCCTGTGTGCTCTACTTGGCATGAAGAGGTGACTTTTCTTTTAGTGGTAATGGTTTTGGTGGGGGGTGGGGGTGGAGTTGCAACAGGCCCTAGTTGTTCTTGAACTTGTGTTCCCAAAGATGACTTTGAACTCCTGTTCTTCCTGCCTGCACCTCCCAAGTGCTGGGACTATAGTTATACATTCCCGCACTGGGCCTTTGGACATTTCACTTTGTTAGGCCAAAGCCAGACAACAGAACCCAGCAGAATAATAGCTTAAGAGGCAGAGAGCACATGGACTTTGTTGGAAACATCTCTGCTTTAATGCCAGGGTTAACTTATTGTTGTCATTCTTCCACTTTCAGGTGGGCTGCAGTTTCACCATCTGCAGGTGTAACTGCAGGGCAGGCTCTTTCCACATCTTCAAGCACTCTGGGGAGGGGCATATCTTAGCTTTTCCTTCTGCATACTCTGCAGGCTGTTCTCATCACAGTTCTCCCCAGCCCACCCTTTGATTGAAACTTTAAAGGCTTGAAGGTAGAGTACTGTCATGTCATACTTTTGAGCTTTTTTTTTTTTTTTTTAATTTCCAGGTCTCATTGAATGTTACTTGGCCTCTAATAGTATTCGAGAAGCAATGGTTATGGCCAACAATGTCTACAAAACCCTGGGTGCGAATGCACAGACTCTTACCTTATTAGCCACCGTTTGTCTGGAAGACCCAGTGACGCAGGAGAAAGCCAAAACTTTGTTAGATAAAGCCCTGACCCAGAGACCGGACTACGTCAAGGCTGTGGTGAAGAAAGCAGAACTGCTCAGTAAGTGTGTGGGATCTTCTGTCACTTCATACCTGGTGGGCACTCTGGTCCTAGCTGCTTACTGAGAAACAGGTCTGAGCCTGCATGAAGTGATTTATACATGGCACAACCAGATGTGGCTTAGACCTGCTTGGATCAGCTCAGACCAGGTAAAATCAATTGGTAGCTGTTCATCGTTATCTGGCTTAGCTCTGAACTAATTTATGTTGAATATAGCTAACTGCTTTTAGTCAGTTTAAACTGTTGTGAGCTATCTGGATTCTTTCTTTTTTTTAATTTTTATTTATTTTTATGTGCATGAATGTACTGTCTGCATGTAGGTTTGTGCACCCGTGTCATGCAATGCCTCGGAGGTCAGAGAGGGTGTCGGATTCCCCTGGAACTGGAGTTAAAGACGGTTCTTAGCCTCCATGTGGGTGCTGGGGATCGAACCCGGGTCCTCTGCAAGAGCAGTTGGTGCTCTTAATCGCTAGGCCATCTCTCCAGCCCCCTTAACCTTCTTTTTAAAAGCCTTATTCTTTTTATCTGATTTATTTATGTATTTATATGAAGTTATAAAGAGGTCTGTTTTGGCTCATGGTTCTAGCCACGTGGTGATGGGCTTCTTGCTGACATCCCCAGTTCCAAGATAGCACAGGGCATCACATGGCCGGGGGCACCATTTGTTCCAATTTATGATAAACTGGATTTGGGGTAGTTCTGGAAATAACATTTAATTTGCCTTTGTATTTGACTTAAGGCTTAAGAGTTTATTTTTAAGAACTCACCAACTATTTTTGGCACCGTGTTGGCCACTGATTTGATAGCTTTTCCCGCAGGTCAGCATGGCTGCAGCTACTCTTTTTTTTTATTTTATTTATTTATTTATTTATTTTTTTTATTAATTTTTATTTATTTCTGTATGTGTATGAATGTACTGTCTGCATGCAAGTCTGTGCACCCGTGTCGTGCAACACCGCGGAGTTCAGAAGAGGGTCTCGGATTCCCCTGGAACTGGAGTTCTCCTGGATTTGGAGCTTCAGACGGTTCTCAGCCGCCATGTGGTTGCTGGGGATCGAACCCGGGTCCTCTGCAAGAGCGGTCGGCGCTCTTAACCGCTAGGCCATCTCTCCAGCCCCGGCTGCAGCTACTCTTAACATGTACATAACTCCTCACAGAGGACACGTCACTCTTCACCCTCCTGTGGAAGGCAGGTTACAAGTTTTTGAGCAAAAATGTCCAAATTAGCTAAAGAAAACGTCAGATACTCAGTTTTCTCAAGGACAGCATCAGCTGGGCCCAGAGAGGAGGGGCTGTGTGCTGGATCCAGATCTCTACAATCCAGTGCCACATTAAAGACTTCCTTGGTGTGACTGCTTTCTGTAGAATATGGATATCCAACTTTTCTATCATGGCTGGACTCTTTTATAATGCTACAAAGTAGAGGAGGGGAGAAAAGGAGCCATTATTATGGGAAAGAACACAACACCAAGCTTTGAACAGATGACACAGGCCTTTACACGCTCTGACTAGGGCTCCCAGACTTTTAAAAAAAAAAAGTGTTTTTGGGGGCTGGAGAGACGGCCTAGCGGTTAAGAGCGCCGACCACTCTTACAGAGGTCCCGGGTTCGATTCCCAGCACCCACATGGTGGCCGAGAACCGTCTGAAACTCCAATTCCAGGAGAACTCCAGTTCCAAGGGAATCTGACACCCTCTTCTGACCTCCGCGGCATTGCACGACACGGGTGCACAAACTTGCATGCAGACAGTACATTCATACACATACAGAAATAAATAAAATGTAAAAAAAAAGGGGGGGTTTTAAAAGGGGGTGGCCAACTAGATGGCTCAGCAGGTAAGAGCATCTACTGCCAAGACTGGCAACCTAAGTTGAATCTGCAGGATAGAAAGATAGCTAGAAAGAGAAAACCAACCTTTATAAACTATCCTCTGACCTCGAGACACACACACACACACACACACACACACACACACACACACACACACCCCATATAAATAAATGTAGTAAAAATTTAAAACAGCCAGGCATGGTGGCTCATGTCTTTAATCCCAGTGCTCAGGAGGCAGAGGCAGGTGGATCTCAGTGAGTTCAAGGCCAGCCTGGTCTGTAGAGTGAGTTCCAGGCCAGCTGGGGCTACAGGAAGACCCTGTCTCAAAAACACCTCCCAGCAAAAAAAAAAAAAAAAATTAAAACAACCAGAACTCAGTCTGCTGATTTCCTAATGAAATAAGAATTCTGGGGCTGGAGAGATGGGGTAGTGGTTAAGAGCACTGACCGCTCTTACAGAGGACCCAGGTTCAATCCCCAGCACCCACATGGTGGCCAAGAACCGTCTGAAACTCCATTTCCAGGAGAACTCCAGGTCCAGGGGAATCTGAGACCCTCTTCTGACCTCTGCGGCATTGCACGACATGGGTGCACAAACCTACATGCAGACAATACATTCATACACATAAATAAATAAATAAATAAAAATTAAAAAAAAAAGAATTCCGATGCACCTGTTGTGTCTGGTCATTGCGTTGCCATGCTCTGAAGGATGTCTGGAAAGCAGTTGTTATATTGTAATAATTGTGGTTTTGTGTGTATTAGTTGAGCTGAGAATGTATTTTCACAGTGCTGCTGAGCAGTGAGGATCATCTTTCTTCACAGGCAGGGAACAGAAATACGAAGATGGAATTGCTTTGCTGAGGAATGCTCTGGCCAATCAGAGTGACTGTGTCCTGCACAGGATCCTAGGAGACTTCCTAGTAGCTGTGAATGAGTACCAGGAAGCGATGGACCAGTACAGTATAGCACTAAGGTAGGCACTTAGCCTCCCTGTGGGAAGGCAATGAGGGTAGAGGAGGCAGGGAATGCTGACAGGACTTCTACAGGTGCCTGCTGTGCCCACAGTTGAAGGCAGACTAGGCACGAGAGAAGAGCAGTTTGTGAATTCATAACTTCTGACGTATTTCCCAAAATATACTAACAGCATCAAAAAACTGTTTCACTGATAATCAGCCCACATCAGTACAGCATCCAGGTTCCTATGTACAGGTCTTCCTGCCCTTGCCTCTGCACATATGTTTTTATAAGGCTACACCTAGTATGTATTTTATATTCCGCTTGTTTAAAATCAGAGTATTTTTTTTCTTGTGTTGAAGTCTATGAAACTAATTAAGAATTTAACTTCTGAAGTTTGAATACAGCTTTCACCCCTGTCATCTTGGTCAAGAGCCAACACATTTCTTTGTATGTATGTACCCTACTGGGTGTTGAGTGACTGGCTGAGGAGCTGGGGACAGGGGCTCAGCTGATAATAGTGTGTGCTATGTAAGCTTGGAGACCTGGGTTCAACCCCTAGAACCATGTAAAAGTGGAAGGGAAGAACCAATTCCACAGGTGTATCATGGAATGCACACACACACACAGGTGTATCATGGGACGCACACACACACAGGTGTATCATTGGATGCAAACACACAGGTGTATCATGGGATGCACACACACAGGTGTATCATGGGATGCACACACACACAGGTGTATCATGGGATGCACACACACACAGGTGTATCATGGGATGCACACACACACAGGTGTATCATGGGATGCACACACACACATCCCCCTTCCATCATGCACACTGAGCACAATATATACTTTTAATTTTAACTTTTTTTATTATTTTTTTACTTTTTTAATTTTTAAAAATTGCCAGGTGTGGTGGTGCACACCTTTAATCCTAGTACTCAGGAGGCAGAGGCAGGCAGATCTTTGTGAGTTCAAGGCCAGCCTGGTCTACAGAGTGAGTTCCAGGACAGCTGGGGCTACAGGGAGACCCTGTCTCAAAAAGACCAAAAATAAATAAATAAATAAATAAATAAATAAATAAATAAATAAATGGGCTGGAGTGATGGCTCAGTAGTTAAAAGCACTGGCTACTCTTGGAGAGGATCTGGGTTTGGGTACCAGCACCCACATTGGGTGGCTCACAGCCACCTGTAGCTCCAGCTCTAGGGGTCAAATGTTTTCTCTCATCCTCCTCAGGCAGCTCCATCCCCAACCCTGTACACACATAGACACAGACAGACAGACACAAACATGCAAATAAAAAGTAAATGTTAAAAATAAAATGAATGGCTGGGCGTGTGGCGCACGCCTTTAATCCTAGCACTTGGGAGGCAGAGGCAGGCGGATCTTTGTGAGTTCAAGGCCAGCCTGGTCTACAGAGTGAGTTCCAGGACAGCTGGGACTACAGGGAGACCCTGTCTTGAAAAAGACCAAAAAAAAAATAAAATAAAATAAAATAAAATAAAATGAATGAATAAGTGAATGAATGAGCATTAAGAGTATTCATTGTAAAGCTCAAGATACTGTTCCTGATATGCAGTAAATACTGAATAGTGGTATATGTACTGCTGAGTACAGACATGATCTCTTTCAGGGTTGTTGGTGCATCTGTAGGATATGGCAGGGGCTGTCCTAATTTGAGTCTGCAGACACACATTTACTTGTTCAACAGTTAGTTGAGCAGCATCTTGGGGACACAGCACTTCTGAGTGTAAGATTGGCCAGAACACGGGAGGCCTGTGTAGGTGAGAGAGCTACATGGAAGGTTTGGGTGAAGGGAAGATGTTACAGATTAATTTGCATCTGTGTAAATAGAAACAAAGTTCCAGAAAAGTCTTTACTTGCTTTTTGAAGCCCAGAAGCAAGAGGTACTAGAGGTTCATTAGGTGTTTGCTAGGGCCAGAATGCCTGCTGACTGCCTGGGTGATAGTCACTAGGAGGAAAGTTTGTTAGGGGCTAGGGATATAGCTTCAGTGTGTACCTGAGGATATAGCTTCAGTGTGTACCTGAGGATATAGCTTCAGTGTGTACCTGAGGATATAGCTTCAGTGTGTACCTGAGGCTGGCCTCAAAGTCCTGAACTTTCTGCCCCCAACTTCAAAGTGTTGGGATTACACAACGTACCATTGTACCCAGCTATGAACCCATTACAGCATTGCAAATTTTTCTGTTCCTGTTGGCTGGTTTTCCATTCGTGTCATCTGTCAGTCTCTTGTAACAGAGTACTAGGGGGATGGTAGTATGAAAAGACTTAAGAACTTCGTGGAGAAAAACTCAATAAGAATTCTAAAAATGAGGAAAAGGTCCTCTTTGCTTCACCTCTGGTGGAGCCTCAGCGACTGGAGTTGTTCGGAGGCGGCTCTGACTCTGCACTGCTGGGTCATCTAGGTGCAGATCAATCTGCAAGAAGCAAGACAGAGATTCAGGCCTCTCCTTTGTTTTGTTGTCCCTCAGTTTGGACCCCAATGACCAGAAGTCTCTAGAGGGGATGCAGAAGATGGAGAAGGAGGAGAGTCCCACGGATGGCACACAGGAGGAGGATGTGGACGACATGGAGGGGAGTGCGGAAGAAGGGGACCTGGAGGGCAGCGACAGCGAGGCAGCCCAGTGGGCCGACCAGGAGCAGTGGTTCGGCATGCAGTGAGGGTGCTGCTGGGAGTCCTCGTGGTTCCTGCACTGACAGAGACACTCTCAGAGGATGGAGACTGGTGTGCTCATCAAAGGGCTCCCTGGCTCTCTCCTCGAGTTGTAGTCAGGACTTCACTGTAGTGCCGAGCCTGGCCAGCCTCCTGTCTGTCCTCCCTGCTCGACTGGAGAGGCCCAGGAGTATTCCAAGGTGCAGACGCAGAGGCTGTTGGGCAGGGCAGTTCTGATGTACCAGACAGAGAACATACTCTTCTTCACATGGCTGGATTTGCAGTAATGACCCACTCCCAAGGCTGCAGCACAGGTGACCCTGTCAAGGTTTCCAGTTCTCAGAAGTCACGGTCCTGGACCTGCCACGCTCACCTACTGGTAATGGGTTTCCTGCAGCGCAGTCAGGCTGTGCACCAGTTCTCCCATTCACTGCGGTGGTAGCCGACCTCAACCTGAGCAGATCTGAGAAGCAGCATTATGGGAGCATGTCCGTGCTCAGGGCCAGTTCAACTAATAAAACTCTTTGTCCAGAGAGGTGTGGAGTGTCAGACTGGAAGCCCATTTATAGACTCTTATTGTCTCTTAATAAGAAACTTTGGTGCAGCCCCAGAATCATTTGCTATTTCTCTAGTGTTGGGAGCCGGAACCCTGAGCAGTTCATCCGTTGAGTCAGTAAGTTTCAAGTTCAGGTGGGGCCAGCCTGCCTCTTCACTGAGGCCAGAGGTCAGGATTTGGCTTCAGCATCTGCCCCGGGGCAACCTCAGGTGTCATTTGGCTCAGCTGCTGGGGATACTGGTCACATCCATCCTTTCTGCAGATGTGATGCCTTTCAAGACACAAAGGTGCTAGAAAATTTAGTATCCACAGAAAAAGTTTATTCTGAGTGAAAAATAGCTACTGAAGACCTCAGCATCATTGTATTCTGAAGTGGACAGGGGCCTGTGATCCCCACACTGGAGAGCAGGAGGACAAGAGCCCCAGGCCTGCAGGGCTCCCTAGCAAGATCCTGTCTCAGAAGATTAAACACTGGGCTGGAGAGATGGCTCAGCTGTTACGAGCACTGGCTGCTCTCTGAGAGGACCTGGCTTCTGTTCCCAGCAACCACATGGCTAACAGTTGTCGCTCCTGTTCCAGGGGATCCGATGCCCTTTTCTTGCCTCTACAGGCATTGCACACATGTTGTGCATGTATATACATGCAGACAAAACACTCATAAAATAAAACATTTTTAAGAAGTAAAATGAGCCAAGTTACTTGCCAGTGCCTTTCAGGGTGTGAGCCTCAGCCTGGGCAGGACCACAGGTCTCGAGCCACTTCTGTGGTGCCCCATAGGCAGCTTGTGGGCACAGCCCAGAGGAGACAGTGCCTGTCAGCCTCACCAGATCCCCCACGCTGCCCAGTCCGTGCTGAGGCAGAAGGCAAAAAAACCTCTCTGTGGTCCCTGACTTGAGCTCAGCCCTCCGAGCAGTCCTGTCTGGCCACATTCCCGTGGTGTCAGGATGAATCCTGGCTCCCCAGCCTCAGCAAGCTTCCTGAACCTCCCCTCTGCTATGTCACTCAAGACTGCTGTTTGCAGCCTGCTGCTGTCGCCCCTCCATCCCAGCAACATCCAGCCTTGGGCTGAGGGGGAATGGGTGGAACAGCCACATGGCCAGTGTACCAGGAGCAGACACTGAGGCCCTGTCAGGGGACGGAGGAGCTTGGCTCTGCCAGCATACAACAGCACCCTCTGGCTGTCCACTTGAGCTACTTGCTACCTAGGTAGGGATGATAATCTGAGTTTGAGCCGAGCCTTTATTTTCTTCCACACTGTCAGGAGAGCGGGTGCTTCATGTACAGCTGCCTGCCGGGCTGAGGATTTAGTGACACCCTGGCCTGGCACTCGACACCCGTCACGGAGATGCCAGCTACCAGTCCTCCCTGGGTAGCTGGTGGGGTCTGTTACCCTGCCCTTTCCGTGGGCCTCTCATTTTCTGCTTCCTCGCCCTTGCTGGCCCCAGGCCCTGATACACAGGGCCCACTTAGAGGACTTTCCTTGGGAGCACAAGGTCAGCTTCTGCCCCAATCTAGCTGCTCTCATGCTTGGGCCTAGGTCCTCAGTGCTGGGGCTGACCGTCCGCTCTGGCATAGGCGCCTTTACTTGCTGCACCTGACTTCTGTTTTTGGTAGAGGGGCCCCGCAGCCGCTCTGCAGCCACCTGTAGGTGGGAGGAAGGGACCTCAGCCAGCTTCACCAGTGGCCTGGGCGGGCCTGGGCGGGCCTCGGCAAGCGGTGGCACACCACTTGTATGAGAATGAGCTCACCACACTCTGCCAAGACTGGTTTTCAGAAGCCTCATCACCTGGTGACGACAGGCAGTGAGCTGAGGCCAGACTTGACAGGTACCTATCCGGGCCGCCTTGGAAGCTGCTGAGGTAAGCACCTTGCACAGGCATTCCACTTTGCTCAGGAACCTCCCTGCCACCTCCGTTCTAGGGAGGGCACTGAAACCTGATCCTGCTGGCAGGCTCCTCCAGGTCGGGCCAGCAGCAGACCTGCCCTGGCCTTACCTGGGCCCTTAGTGGCCAGGGCCAGGGCATGAAGTTTTCCTAGATTGTTTTGGGAGATGTTAGTCATCAGTAGAGTCGAGTCATTCATTTTACAAAGTGCACAGTATGAACGATGCCTGGAACAAGTCAGAACCCTATAGGTCATTTTCAGAAGAAAATGTTAATTTTAAGTTAGAATCCCCAAATTTGTTGTTGGTATGATGCAAAGATGTGGACACCGTGGAAAACAGTCTGGTGACTCCAAAGTTTAAACACTGGCCAATCTGCCATCGCACTTCTGGGTATATACCTAAAGCAAGAAAGCAGCTGAACATGCAACAACCCAGGTGTCTAATGGAGAATGGAGTCACAGAATGTGCTCCAGCTCCACAGTGGAGTATAGCCACCAAAAGTAACACATTTGGATGTTAGCTAAATGAAAGAAGCTCCCACTAAAGGACAGATAAGTAACTCCGGTTGCTCATGGGAAGCATCTTGAGTCAGATTTCTCAAGCTGGGCAGGAGAAGGAGGTTCAGCTGTGGATACTTCAGTTCTCTGGATAGTTGGTGTTGGCTGCAGGACAGTGGGAATATACTTCATTCCAATCAACTGCCTTAACATTTGTTAAAAATGTAAATTGGATACATTATCTCTAAAAGTGTGCGATGATCTGTAGTCCGCCATCTGAATAAACCGTTGACAGTCTGTGAAATGGGCAGCATGAGCAGTGCAGAAGCTCCCACGGTTAATTCAGAGAACAGAATAAATGAAAGCCTGTCCCTGCCCGCACCTCGCACTGGCCTTGGTGTTCTCCAGGCACATGGCCTTGGACAGGGTGCTCTGCATTTAGTCCCGTGTGCTCCAAAACCCCAGTCTGTGCAAGGAGTCACTGGTCCTCTGCTCTTGCTGGATGCTTGTTTCTGGTCTGTATTGTCAACACTTAAAAAAAATTTTTTTTTATGTGTACGAATGTACTGTCTGCATGTAGATTTGTGCACCCGTGTCGTGCAGTGCTGCGGAGGTCAGAAGAGGGTGTTGGATTCCTCTGGAAGTGGAGTTAAAGACGGTTCTCAGCCACCATGTGGGTACTTGGGATTGAACCCGGGTCCTCTGCAAGAGCAGTCGGTGCTCTTAACCGCTAGGCCATCTCTTCAGCCCTTGTCAACACTTTCTGAAGCTGGGCGTGGTGCCTCACATCTTTGGTCCCAGCACTTGGAAGGCAGAGTTCCAGGCCAGCTGGGGATACAGGAAGACTGTCTCAAAAAGACAAAAACAACAGAAAAACCCCACTTTTTGACCTATTTCCAGGACAAAACGGTCACATTTTTGTGCACCATGAGGTCATCATGGATGTTGGTACTCGTTCTCAGGTGACAGCTAGGAACCCTTGCGGACCCAGCACAACCCAACCTGTCCTGATAAGGGTCACAGGGTGTTTAGTGTCTGGCAATATATCATATTCCATGATTTGCCTGCCTGGCTCTTTGTGGGGTTCTGATAACAGCTCAGCTCCGAGGTTACAGAGGGGCTGTGGTTCCCTGAGCAGTTGGAGTGTCTGTCTCCTAACCCCGTCTGTTGTCCTAGAGCTGACCCTAACCAGACTTTGGCCTTGTGCCCACAGTCCACACCCTCGCCTCACCGCGGCCTCAGCCTCACTGCACTTGTGCTGCAGACAGTCTGGCCAGACAGCGTCATCTCTGGCCACTAGACCTTCCCACTCTCTTCGTAAACAATCCCCTGGCAACTTCCCTCTGCTCCCCCAGCTTTTCCTTCTTTGGGTAAATCCCCAGCAGCGCTTTGCAGACAGCGAATGGAACTTTTGTGGACCTTTCCAGGGGGGCTGGCAGTTGGCCCGAATCTAGAAGCTCAGTTGGCCCTGTCCCATCTCCCCCAGTTCCCTATCCTTGGGCTTCAGGTCACAGGTGAACCAGGAGACCATGTGAAATACCCAGTCCTTGTTGGAGTTGGGAGTGGGTGTTGACATTTTGAAGTCCTCAAGGCCTCTACCTCTTCTCTCCTTGGCTGAGGGTTTTGGTACCTTCTTGTTCAGCTCTGACTTGAGAACTTACTTGTTCAATTGGGCTGAAGTCCACCCTGTCTGAAGGCCGGGGTGACTGCTGGATGTGGTTTTGCATGTGGGGTTGGGGACCCAGCACCCCCTACCCGTACCCTGCCTTATTCCTCTCTGCCTGTTCCTGGGGCCAGCAGGGTAGCAGCACATCCCTGGAGGTCTAGGGCACAAAACTGGTCGTTCTTGGCTCCGCCTCCCCCTGGTGGATGTGGTTGCCCTCAGTCCTCAGGCCAGGTTCCATTGGTGCTGGGCCTGCTTCTGCCAGGCACATGTGTATGGTGCCCTTGGAGGCCGGAAGAGGGCATCAGATCTCCTGAGCTGGAGTTACAGGAGGTTGCTGGCTGCCGTGTGGGTGCTGGGAACTGAAATCTGGTCCTCTGCAAGAGCAGCCAGTGCTCTTTTATCACTGAGCAATCAGTCTCTGGAGCCCCAGAACTTGTAAACCTTTTGTATTAGTTTCCACCAGCCCTCAAACCAGGAATCTGGCCCAGGAATTGAGTGGGACACAGAGAGCAGGAATCTGTCCTGAGTCAGATTCTCCAGACAGGGTGGTGTGGGGACAAGCTGGATCCTGAGGGACTGAAATGAGCCACCTTAACCCTTCAGCCCAAGTTGGCTTGCACCTATGGTGATGGTGGTCATAGCCCCCCACGACAGAACAGTTAGCATCACCTATAGCCTCTGTCATGGAAGGGCATCTTGGATAGGCTTCTTCCAAGCTCAGGGCCATGAAGAGCCCTGCAGATCCAGTATAGCAAAGCCATTGAGTCCAGGCCCAGAGCATCCTAGGGGGCCAAGCAGTGTATATTCTGTAAATGAAAATGTATAGGCAGGCGTGGTGGCGCACGCCTTTAATCCTAGCACTTGGGAGGCAGAGGCAGGCGGATCTTTGTGAGTTCAAGGCCAGCCTGGTCTACAGAGTGAGTTCCAGGACAGTGGGGCTACAGGGAGACTCTGTCTCCAACAAACAAAACAAAACAAAACAAAAAAAAGAAAATGTAGAGTCCAGGCCCAGAGCATCTTCGGGGTTGAACAGTGTATATTCTGTAAATAAAAATGTATAGTGAGGGGGCTGGAGAGATAGCCTAGCGGTTAAGAGCACCGACTGCTCTTGCAGAGGACCTGGGTTTGATCCCCAGCACCCACATGGCGGCTAAGAACCATCTGTAACTCCAATTCCAGGAGAACTCCAGTTCCAGGGGAATCCGAGACCCTCTTCTGATCTCTGCGGCATTGCATGACAAGGGTGCACAGACCTACATGCACACAGTACACTCATACACATACAAAAACAAATAAAAATTAAAAAAAAAAGAGATGCCTGTAATTCTCAGTGTGTGTGGGGGTGTCTTCTTGAGACAGGGTCTCTCTGTAGTCCCAGCTGGCCTGGAACATGCTATGTAGACCAGGCTGGCATTGAACTGTCAAGAGATCCAGCTGCCTCTGCCTCCTGAGTGCTGGGATCAAAAGTGAGTGGTACTGTGAACAGCGTCCACTTTATTTTTAAATATCCATACCATTTGACAACCACTAAACTTTTATTAAGTTCTCAGATACTTTCAGAGAAGAAAATCACCATTTGTTTTTACAGATAACAGTATCATAGCCCAGACTGGCCTCAAAGTCACTATATAGCTGAACCTGGACTTGAAGTGATTCTTCTGCCTCCATTTCCCAAGTGCTGGGATTTCAGGCCTAGGCCAGCATACGTTGGCTTGCAAAGGGCTGGATATCTGGTAGCTGTCAGCAAACAATATCTAGAACATTCAGACCATTGAGTATTGTACAGTCCTTGAGAAAGATGATTTGTGTGACTCAGCAAGGAATGATGAGTGGTACCGGCCAGAACTTACTGTTCAGGAAATGGCTCCAGGCAAAGCAGCTTGACGTCAGCTCCCGGGGAACCAGGTGTGGTTGAACCTGCCTGTATCCCAGTACTTGGAAGGCAGAGACAGAGGATCAGAGTTCCAGGCCAGCTTGGCCTATAGAATGAGATGCTGCCTCAAGAAGCCCAAACACTAGGGAGACAGAGGCAGGTGTCTTACGAGTTTGAGGCCAGCCTGGTCTACAAAGCCAGTTTCAGGGAAACCAGGGCTACTAGTAAGAACCTGTCTTGACAAGATGCAGCAAAGGGTAAAAGCTTACCACCAAGCCTGACCTGAATTTAATCACTAGATGTCATAGTGGTTAAAGGAGGGTAGAGAACCAACTCCTCCAAGTTCTCAGACTGCTCCATGTGCAACAGACACAGACAGACAGGATAAATGTTAAAAACCAAAAAACAAGACTGGGTAGTGTGGCAGGAACCAGGTGTCTTCAAGTTCCAAAAGCTGCAGGGGAACTCAGAAATAAATGCACAGGTCATCAATTAAGTGCACATGGGCTGAGCTCTGGCTCAGCTCCACATATTGCAGTGATGTATCACTGAGAACAAAGAACATGTCGCCCTAACAGCAAGGTGCAGACATGTGCACCTTCAACTCAGACTTCCTGAGACTGCTTTCCATGAAGGGAGGTTCAAAGGTGGATATGCCTGAAGACCAGGCCAGCAAGAGAAGGTAAGGCAGAGCCTAGTGAGAGAGAGCCAGCCAGAGGGGAGCTAGCCACTTGCAGAGAACAGGACAGTCCACGCGGAAACATGAGTGCTGATGAGAAGAAAGGGCTAAGTAGTGGGAGCAGCAGTCGGCTCCTTCTGCACTGTGGGCTCAGCAGTTCACATCCCACAGAAGGCCACGCAACACAGATGGGAAAGACAAGAGACGGCGGACACTACCTCAGACAACAAGCCACAAAGGTGGGAGAAGCGGGACTGTCAGGCAGATGGGGACAGCTGAGGGACACGAGACAGGCCAAGGTGACAGCATCACATACTTGTTGTGACCAGACATTCCAGATTGACACAAGATGGGCGGTCTCACTTCTTGTGACCAGGCATTCCAGATGGTCACAAGATGGGCAATCTCACATACTTGTTATGACCAGGCATTCCAGATGGACACAAGATGGGCAATCTCACATACTTGTTATGACCAGGCATTCCAGATGGACACAAGATGGACAGTCTCACTTGTGACCAGGCATTCCAGATGGACACAAGATGGGCAATCTCACACACTTGTTATGACCAGACTTTCCAGATGGCCACGAGATGGGCAATTTCACTGGGCACAAGGGGTGGGCTTTAAGTAACCTGAGGACTCTCACCCAGAACAAGAGACCACAGTTAACTTCTAGTGTGCTAATGTCCCTAGCAAACTGCTGAGATAAAAAGCATCAGTCTGGGGGCTGGAGAGATGGCCTGGCGGTTAAGAGCACTGACCGCTCTTACAGAGGACCCAGGTTCAATCCCCAGCACCCACATGGTGGCCGAGAACCGTCTGAAACTCCAATTCCAGGAGAACTCCAGTTCCAGGGGAATCCGACACCCTCTTCTGACCTCCATGGCATTGCACGACACAGGTGCACAGACCTGCATGCAGACAGTATATTCATACACTTACAGAAATAAATTTTAAAAAAATTAAAAAAACAAAACAAAAGCATCAGTCTGACACAGTAGCCAGAAAGACCAAGTGAGAGGAGAAGCCAGAGGTTCTGATCCAACACAGGCACTGAACTCTGTGAAGATACAGTGTGTGAACACAAAGGCCTACCAACACATATTTCTGCAAGAGTGGCATCCTGCCCTGAAAGGCCAACTGTGCTGCAAGGACACCTCAAGGCAGGAAGAGAAGCCTCCAGCTTGTGTGCATGAAGGACCAGTGTAGTGACTGTTTCTCCATCACAATTTGTACTAACTATACCTTGATTTAACTAAACCATACAGCTTGATATTTCATTTATTTTGTATTAAAATTTTAAATTTTTTATGTTTTTGAACGTACTGTCTGCATGTAGGTTTGTGCACCCATGTCATGCAATGCCACGTAGGTCAGAAGAGGGTGTTGGATTCCCCTCGAACTGGAGTTAAAGATGGTTCTCAGCTGCCATGTAGGTGCTGGGGCTTGAACGTGGGTCCTCTGCAAGAGCAGTCAGCGCTCGTAACCGCTAAGGCCATCTCTCCAGCACTATTTTGTATTTTTTTTGACAGGGTCTCCCTTTAGTCCCAGCTGGCCTGGAACTTGTTATTTAGACCAGGCTGGCCTTGAACTCAAGAGATCCACCTGCCTCTGCCTCCTGAATTCTGGGATTAAAGGCGTGTGCCACCACACCCAGCACGAAACAGCCATGCGGGTGCTGGGAATCGAACCCAGGTCCTCTGCAAGAGCAGTCAGTGTTCTTAACCGCTGAGCCATCTCTCCAGCCCACAGCTTGACCTTTTGTATTTCATATTACAAATCATAGTGTGTTAAGAATCAGATTTGTGTTAGGCATGGTGGCACATACCTTTAACCCCAGCATTTGGGAGGCAGAGTTAGGTGGATCTCTCCATATAGTCAGGATAGCTAAGGCTACATAGTGAGATTGTCCCCAAAAATGTGCCCCCCCCAATAAAACCAGATAGATTGGATGTGGCAGATGCCTATAACCCCAGCAATTGAAGGGGCGGGGAGCAGGCTCAGCCTTCTGGCTATGATTAAGTGTAGAAATTTTGTATTTAAAAAAATTTGTATTGGGCTGGAGAGATGGCTCAGTGGTTAAGAGCGCCAACTGCTCTTGCAGAGGACCCAGGTTTGATTCCCAGCACCCACATGTAGGCTAAGAACAGTCTCCAGTTCCAGGGGAATCTGACATTCTTCTGACCTCTGCCGCATTGCACAACAGGGTGCACCAACCTACATGCAGACAGTACACTCATATACACACACACACACACACACACACACACACACGCACACACGCACACAAATTGGATTTTGTGGGAACCCATGTTATGCAAAGCCTGCCGAGGCCAGAAGAGGGTGTCAGGTGCCATGGAACTAGAGGTAAGGTGTTAGCTGTCATGTGTAGACATTCAGATTCTAAGAGCAGCTAGTGCTCTGAACACGGAGTCATCCCTCCAGTCCCCAAATTTTATTTTTAGATAGTCAATATCTCCTCCAAGATTTCAGGTTATGCTTAGAAAGGCCCTATTTTCTCCTAGCACTCTAAAAGAAAAACCCTTCTCAAGGGGCTGAGGTGTGGCTCAGAGGCAGAGTACTTAACAGGCACAAAGTTTTGGGTCTTATCCCCAACACTGACAAGAAAAACAGAAAACCCAGACCAACTGCAAGAACACCTGCACACACCTGCACATAATAGGACTCCTGTTTGGTGGGTTCCCATCCTTTTACTTGCTGTTCACAAAGACACTGCTGTCTGTTGGGTTCCACTCCAGAATGATCTACACACTGGCACAAGCACTTTATCTGGGAGCCGAGGCCTGTGCCCATGCACTGTGACTACTTGTTCAGTCCTGCTGTTACGTATTTTTGTGTTCTTTTTAACTCAGATCCATTGGCATCTCAGTGCTGAGATTAAGTATGTGCACCACTATGCCTGGTCTTCTTGCTGTTAAATTTGATGTGTACATGATCTCACTGTTCTGGGAGCTGTGTCTGCATAGATACCTGGACTTCTCATTTTGACTTGAATGTGCTAAAAATCACCCAGTTTTCTGCAGGTGTTGACTTTGTGGTGGCTTTCTGTGCGGCTTCCGGGGTAGACGGTGTCTCTTCAGTTGGGCATCTGTATGTTTCCTGCGTGATTCCAAAGGCTGGTCACTGCACCAGTCCCTAAAACCACATGAGCCTCAGTGCCCATCGCCCTCCTATAAAACAGCCATGGCTACACTGAGTTTTTATCGTAGAATGGATTTATTTACCTGAAACCATGTTTGTGCAATGCTTGTTGTTACCAGCACAGAAACAAACTGATTTCTATTTACAGTCTATGGTCAAACATGCAGTGATAAATTGATGCTTAGCATTTTATTAAGATAAATGCATCACGATATTTGTATTGCACCAACATCTGTCTACTTCTGATTTCATTAAATAAGTTACATTGAGTACAGTGTGAATAGCTGTCTGCACACTCCAAAAAACAATTGAAGTTATGAACTGGAGGCCTACATTTTAACCTTATTCAACATCTGTATAGTGTTTTTAACGAATTTATAAATAAGCAAACTGTACAGGCCAAATTAAAAAGCAACATTTTCAATGTCACTGTGGAGAAATCTGGCTACTTACAACTGAAGGCATGCATTACAATAGAGTAACATACATTTACAGAGCTATGACACTTTGCAGAGAAATGTGGAGACTTGGCTGATGGCTTCTAAGTTCTTGGATAAGGTTTCAGAACCATATTCTTCTTGCAGCAAAGAAACCAAACTTCTCTGGAGAGACTTTCTGATTCATTAAGCTAAACTGTACATTTGTAATTATTGTATAATATTATATAATAGCTAAAAACCCCACTGGTAATACACATTTCCTCCACATCACACACAATGGGTTGGGAACTTTGTTCTATCTCTTTTGTCCCAACATCAGTCATGCAGAGGGTTGGTAGGTGTGTTGCTAATAACGCACATGCACGCAACCGAACACCCTCACATTTCTGCAAAATGGCTTAGGAAGCGGTTACTCCAGTATTGCTGAAAAGGAAAGAGAGAGGAAATCAGCTTCATGAAACACGAGAATGTTAGAATAACCTCCTAAGACCCAAGACCAACAGTGATAGATGGAAGGGAATATTGAGCTTGGTGAAGACGGAAGACCAGCATTTCTAATTGTCCCAGTCACACCTAGAAGCTGGTGTGGTGACTGCCTTCGTGCTGTCTGCCTATACAACATTACTCCTGACTCATAGGAAGGTTCTGACTCATAGGAAGGTTCCAGGAGGCAGTAACTTGAAAGCATGTCAGGTATGAGGGCAGTGATAGCAGCCAGAGATGGTCTTGTTAGCCATGCAGAGGGTGAGGCAGGTGGAGTAGAGTGACTTAGTGCCAGAAGAAAAGTCTTCCTGTTCCCTCCTGGTCCTGCATGGTGGCCAGTCCTGGGCTGTAGGCTCAGCTCTCCCTGAATGGCAAATGGGCATGCCCTGGTCTCCTTCTTAGGAAAGGCAGCAGTTAACCATAGGGAGCTGATTTTGGTGGAATTTGGTGGTTGACAACAAAGGGCAACGGTGCTTTTGGGTTCATGGGGACTGTGGGTATAGTGGGCAATGGGCAGCACTGCTGTTTGGCAGACATGAAGCTAGCGCTGTGATCTGCAGCACTCCTGAAGTCTGTTCAATTGTTGTCAGGAGGCTGAGCCCCTAGTTTGTGGGTGCTGTGCAGCAGTGCAGTGTCCAGCCAGTTCCTCAGCCTTGGTAGCTTCCCTAGCTTGCTGGGCAATGCACCACCTGCACTTTGTAGAGCGGGCTGTGGGGCTGGATTCAGGTATAACAGCATTGAAGCCATTTTAGGTTAGAGCTGCCCTTCATCAAGTGGTGATGCCACTGCCCATTCATCTACTGTTGTCTCTTCTGGAGGGTGCTAGGCAAGGGACAGGCTGAGCACCTGTAGGAGGAGGCCTGTGGCTGGGATAAGCTGTTGACCCTGGTCTGTGAGGGCTAGAGTAGCAGTGCTGAAATCCCTTCAACTGGCCATACGAGCCTGCTCCATCTCTTTATGCTAAGGATGCAGGTGCCCAAATAGCCTCAAAGGGCTTTAATGCCCCAAGGCTGATAACCAGAGGCTGCAGTTAGCCCAGGGCCACTGGGGATAAGACAACTCCTCCAGTGTGGTGTGGCCCACTACTACACTTTCAAGAATCATTGCCTTGTTCCACTTCCAGCCACTGAGGTAGGGTGCTCTGAACCTATCACTTTGTTCTGCCTGCCTGATATCTACAACTTCTGGAGTGAACAGCCACCCAGGCTGCCTCAGACCAGCTGCTGGTTAAGATGGGGCTGAGCGGAACCATGCCCTAGAGATACTTAATCACATCCTTGGGAGCTAAGATAGGTCTTAGACACAAAGGGCATGACCCTTAGTGATAAAAGGTATCCTGTGTAGGGCTCAGTTCCTGGCTTTACTAGCTTCCAGCAGCTAATGAAGATCCAAAGCCCTGTGGCATGCTTGTGTGAGGTCTCAGTTTGGTGCTGGAGGTAGAGCTCCTTCAGTCTGAGGTCAGGCAGGTTACAACAGCCCCTTCTCCAGAGCTGCCCTAGTAAATGTGGTGTCTATAGGAGTCTCCTCCATCAGCAGCAGCTGATACTCCCAGTTTCCTCAGGAGGAGTGCTGGTGGCCATAACCACACCCCCTCCCCACTGCACACAGAAGCATGCAGCACACTATCCTCAGGGGACATCTCAATTCAGTGGCATCGTCTGTACAGAGGCCAAAGCATCCCAATTCCATGGGGGAAGATACTCACGTTAGTTGATGGATGTTGGAAGGCATTGGAGGAAAACACCACAGTTAGAACTGTTAATGCCTCACACTGCCGTTAAGATTGACCTTGAACATGCTCAAACGTTCATCAGAGTTGTGGTGGTGGTTAGTGCCACAGTCAAATAAAAATAGTTCTATACAATATGTTCATTTGGTCATGTGCTATTTACAGATTTTACAAAACACACACACACACACACACACACACACACACACACACACACACACGCAGGCACACGCGAGCGCCCATACATTCCTTAGACCAGGCTACATAAAATAGGCCAGCAGAAACTTGCATACATGTGTATCACAGATGGCAATTGGTGCCAATACATTAAAAATCCCTATGACTACCTGTGCAGCAGAACAGGAACCCTCCTCCCCTCAAGAACAGTAAGCTAAGGTTCTGAGCTGAGAAACTCAGAGAAATTTGAACTGATTATTAGAAAACTCAAAAGGTAATCCAGTTAAGAACAAGACAGTTATTTTTCTCTGTCCATTTAAAATGTTTTATTTTTCTTTTAAACTAGATTGTGAAGTGCCACTCAAATAGGCAATGTTGGCCAAACAATGTCTGTCACAATAAAATACATTAGACATTTAAATAAATAACCTTAAAAACTAGGTGAAGGGACAGAAAAAGAAACCCAGTCGATTTGAATCTGGAGCAATGTTTTCTGCACAAGCGAGAACAAGCATACCTCTCGTGAAGACCGATGTAAACAGAACCATCAGACTACAGAAGAAGCCGAGCAGGCCAGGGTGGGCTGAGGTGGACAGAGGCTGAGGGTGCAGGAAGTGGCAAACCAAAAATACTGACTGAGGTAGCAAGACTCTGCTCAGTGCAGAAAAATTGGCTTATGAATAAAAATTAGACTGTGATATCAAATTAAATCCAGATAATCATGCAAAAGACACAATACATGCTATTTAGTCTTTTAAAAAACCACACACATTCATTTCCTAAAGTCTGCTGCCAATTAATTTGCTGACAATGTCTGCTGGCTCAACTATTTTTGTACAAGTATGAGTATTAAACAGAACACTGTACATGCTTTTTCATCTACAAAAAAATATCTGCATAAAATAGTGTTAGTTCTCTGTACATGTCAATGGACACTTTAATTATGTGTATAAAAAAAGGAAAATCTTGTCCCACTTGAGTCAGAAAAAGCAAAACAAAATCTAGAGTATGAAACCTCCTTCACCAGCCAATATGTTCATGTGAAAATTCAGCAGAAATAGACAGTTGCTTTAAACAATAAAAAATTAATTGATTAAGTTAAACTTCTTCTGTATGTAGCGCTGTCAGTCAAGACCAGAACATATCACTAAAGTTAGTGTCTGTGCTGTAGACCCAGATCACCAGGGGCATAATGAGCAGCACAAACGGCCAGGAAATGCCATCGGTGCATGCCGACAACGAGCAGGAGGATTTGGTGGCAGGCTGTACACACTCTTTACCGGGTTCCAGGTAGTTGCGGGCCACAAACTTGAGGGTCTCATCCATGAGGATCACAGGCAAGGAGATTTTCAGCACCATCAGCCATTGGGTCAGATTCAGTGGTGTGATCTGAAAGA
Source organism: Rhizomys pruinosus (assembly GCA_009823505.1). Lineage (NCBI taxonomy): Eukaryota > Metazoa > Chordata > Mammalia > Rodentia > Spalacidae > Rhizomys > Rhizomys pruinosus. The sequence goes on along the minus strand of VZQC01001733.1, from coordinate 678,948 downwards.
TGAGCTAAGACAAAGAAGGCCACGTCAAGGTTCTAGACCTATCAGAGGGGCAGTACCAGCCCTTACCCAGGGGCCAACTATGACTTACTGGCAAGGGCTCCACATAGAGGATCAGGAAGTGGAGGGACATGGACAAGCAGATGGAGCCCACAAGCCAGATATTCTCCCAAGGAGGCATCCTCAGCAAGGACTGGTTTTCAGACAAGCTACAGATGAGGAAAAAAGAGGTGAATACATTCAAAGCAATGGTTCAAACCACAGTCACAAAGACTGGGGTGGTCTATGCTTTAATATGGCAGCTCTGGCATCATCCACTGATCTAATTCTAGGGCCTGAATTTTCCACAGCTGGGTCAGATGTAGGACAAACTGCCCATTTTACATTTAAGCTTGAACGCTGCAGATCCCATCTTGGCAGGCTCAAATCCCCTCTCAATTGCCACAGACAGATATTTGGAAATTTCCTTTTTTGTCAGTGGCTTAAATGGATGATACCGTTTGTCCAAGCTGAAGGGCAGGCATCCCTCTCCATGCTGCTGGCATACTGGGGGACTGATGTCCCATTTTTGTGCCCTGCTGTTTCTTTTCAGGAACACTGGTTGAGAATTCCCACTGCTTCCTGGGGGTAACAATAGCTTCAAAATTTCAAACTGGCGATATGTATCCTTTTCTGGGAGGGAAGACTGTTCCTGTGACCTTTAATCAACTATGACCCTCACAATCTGCATTGCCCTGGTGGCCTGAACTCTTGCCTAGGCCTACTGCAAGACTCACTAACCTGTTGAGGGCATTACACATCTCTATGGTTACTAGAACAGAAAGTGCCATTGTCATTGGGTATGGAGACTCAAAAACTGAACAGTCCACTCCATCAAAGTCCGGGTTGTCCTCTTTACACTGTAGGAAATGACTCTGCAACAAAAATCCAGACATGTTCCCCATCAGCCAAGTATACTTCCCAAACCTAGGCATCAAATCCACACCAACTCCAGCCCCAACAAGAATGCTAGGGTTTATCCCCCAGGTCCTAGAGAAAAGACCTGGGTCTCAGAGTCCTTTGCCACAACTGCTTATCGTTTGAGCCCAAAGATGATCCGAGAGGCTCCCAAACTACAGGAAGACCAAAGGATCACATTTCTTCTACTGTACAGTGGCTACATACCAGCTGATAGTACGACACTCTTGGACCACCATCGGCAGCAATAAACCACCATGCAGCAGCACCCACAGTGGCAGCACCAACGTAACCTAGGAAAGAAAGATAATACTGTTGACAGATCTGGGATTACAGACAGTACTGCTCACTGCAGGTAATCATGAGATTCCAGAGGGATGGGGTTTGCTTGTATAAAGGAGCTGGGAACTATTTCCTTTATTTTGTAAGGAAAATTCCTGCTGAATCTCATTCAGACCCTGCACAATGTGCCAGAGCTAAACAGCAAGTGCAAGCTTTAAGGCTACTGGTGCATTTGTACTCCAAATTAAAAACACAATGCTGCCTGTTGCTGGGTGTGGTGGCACACGCCTTTAATCCTGGCACTCAGGAGGCAGAGGCAGGTGGATCTGGGGGTTCAAGGCCAGCCTGGTCTACAGAGTGAGTTCCAGGGCAGCTGGGGCTACAGGGAGACCCTGTCTCAAAGACCAAAAAGAAAAAACAACAACAAACAAAACAAACAAACCCCACAATGTTGAGGGACAAGTCACACTAACTGTGTAAACTTATGTGACCTTGTTGGATACCACTGTAGTTTGTTCTGTTAAAGGCCCAGTAAAACCATTCTAAGGAAATGCCATTATAATGGCTGGTGCCCATCCCTCAGCAGGGCTAGAGGCAGATTCTGAGGCCATTTCTTACCAACTCTGACTAAGGAACTTGTATTTTATTTAAAGAACCAAGGGTACCCGCCGGGCGTGGTGGCGCACGCCTTTAATCCTAGCACTTGGGAGGCAGAGATAGGCAGATCTTTGTAAGTTCAAGGCCAGCTTGGTCTACAGAGTAAGTTCCAGGACATCTGGGGCTACAGGGAGACCCTGTCTCGAAAAAGACCAAAAAAAACAAAAAACAAAAAAAAAACCCAAGGGTAAATGAGTCTGCCCCATGTGGTAGCATCCACCCAACCCAACACACACACAACTGCTAACCAAGGGATTAAATGTGCATTAGGAGCCGGGCGTGGTGGCGCACACCTTTAATCCTAGCACTTGGGAGGCAGAGGCAGGCGGATCTTTATGAGTTCAAGGCCAGCCTGGTCTACAGAGTTAGTTCCAGGACAACTGGGACTACAGGGAGACCCTGTCTCGAAAGACAAAAAAAAAAAAAAAGTGCATTAGGGCACCGGTTACAAGGCAGAGGCAGCGATTTGAGATCTCCTGAAGGAGGCAAGCAAAGCAAGCCTTCAACACAGTGAAGAGGCATTTAGGATTCACATTGGAATACAGGCAAGGAGAAGCCCATATGCCAGGATCACGAAGAAGAGACTACACTGGAAAGGGGCAGGATAATCCCACGCCAAGCTTTACCAACCCTATGGAAGACTCCTGCAGTGGGATCCCTCTGGGGATGCCCCAGGACACAGACATCAGAAACACAATTGGGAACATCCTTAAAGAACTACAAGATCATAAAG
>VZQC01001733.1:638354-671168 GCA_009823505.1 Rhizomys pruinosus | reverse complement strand
TGGAACCAACCTAAATGCCCCTCAACTGACGAGTGGATAGAGAAAATGTGGTACATCTACACAATGGAGTTCTATGCAGCAGTAAAGAAAGACGACATCACGAGCTTTGCAGGAAAATGGCTGGAGCTAGAGGACATCATGCTGAGTGAAGTAACACAGTCCCAGAAAAACAAACGATGCATGGTATCACTCATCTGTGGATGCTAGTGCCAATTACCCAGTTGTAAGTATTTCTTGTGTAGGGCCCCCTGAGCTTTTGTACAAAGCAGTTGGGCATAATGCATTTTGGAAACAACAACAACAACAGAAAATACTGCATCAAAGAACTGACTGAAACAGTGAACTTCTGCTCAAAACAGTCAACTTCTCCATGGAAAATATTGAGAAAGACTAAGAGATGGAAAGCATGTTTGGCAGAATGCACGAGCTCTGGTGGGGTGGGGGAATGAGCAGGAACATGGGTCTAGATTTGTTAAAAATAAATAAATAAATTTATGTGGGAAAAAAAAAATCAATGAATCAAAAAGTTGGTTCTTTGAAAGAATAAACAAGATAGACCTCTAGCCCAGTTAACAAAAGGAAAGAAGGCAGAGGCAGCCCTGCACATACTAACATGAACTCTCTCAAACAGAAATAAAGACAAAGGTAATCATCTTTGCAAAAGCTAAGCAATAAGTTTGCTGATCTCACGGCACCAGGACCATGAGAAAGCATTATAGCCAGAGGAAAATAGCCAGCTAGAAGCTAATCTGCTCTCAACCACTGTGTGCTTTATGAATTTAAAGAAGCATGTGTGCCCTATTGAAACAAAAAGCTTTTCTGTGGAGTCCCCGACAGTGGTCTCACACCCCTCTGGGCCTTACTTCCCCAACCTACGCAACAGGGAAAATAACTAGATGATAGCCCTTGTGGCTCAGTACACTGTCCCCTTCAAATACATGGGACTCCAATTTTTACCTTGGGTAATTACCCATTTAAATCTCAAGTTATGAGCTTGTAAGAGGGAAGGACTAACTCTGGCTTGTCCTCATTCTGTATCCCCCTTTGTGTAAAAAGCTTGATATCTAACTGATCTTTCACCAAAACCAAGGATAGGATAAGATATTAGAGACTGCAGTCAGGGCTGGAGAGATGGCTCAGCAGTTAAGAATAATGGATACTTTTGCAGAGGACATGGGTTCAATTTCCAGCACCGATATAGCTAACTACCACCTATTGTCCAGTCCAGGGGATCCAATGCCCTCTTCTAGCCCCTCTGTGACATGGGTGCACTTACATACACACTGGCAATACACTTCATACACATAAAATAAAAAAGTAACACAGACTGTAAAGCAACCCTTAGGAACTTCAATGTATAGGTCACTGAAGTACAAAAGGGAATCCTCTATTTTTTGCTTTTGGGGGGGGGGGGTCTTTTTGAGACAGGGTCTCCCTGTAGCCCTAGCTGGCCTGGAACTCACTATATAGACCAGGTTGGTCTTGAACTTAGATGTCTACCTGCTGGGATTAAAGGCATGTGCCACCACACCCAGCTGCTGATTGTCTTTCTTGAGACAGGGTCTCCTTATAGCACCACCTGGCCTGGAACTCACTATGTAAACTAGGCTGGACTCAAATTCACAGATTCACCTGCTTCTGCCACCCAAATGCTGGGATTAAAGGCATGTGCCTTGATGTAAATAAGATTTCTATCTTAATACAAAAGAAAAGAATAGGCTTTTAAAGGATGAATTTCCATTCTGTTTACAAAGTCAGCTTTTGAAATGATGAGATTCCACTTACTGGTCTGTAAAAAAAAACAAAACAAAACAAAGTCAGCTACATAAACATTTATACTTACAGCCAATAGCTAGGTAACGGAAAAAGAGCCATCCACTGATGAGTGGTTCCTTTGGGTTCCGGGGGGGTTTATTCATGATGTCCAGATCGGGAGGGTTGAACCCCAGAGCAGTGGCAGGCAGACCATCTGTCACCAGATTGACCCAGAGCAGCTGAACAGGAATTAAAGCCTCAGGAAACCCAAGAGCTGCTGTCAGGAAAATACTGTTTCCATGCAAGAGAAGAGGAGAAAGAACCCAGTGATTTTTGTGAACTACTTAAGAACCCCTTCCTCGGGGCTGGAGAGAGGGCCTAGCGGTTAAGAGCGCCAACTGCTCTTGCAGAGGACCCGGGTTCGATCCCCAGTACCCATATGGTGGCTGAAAACCGTCTTTAAACTCCAGTTCCAAGGGAGTCTGACGCCCTCTTCTGACCTCTGCGGCACTGCACGACACGGGTGCACAAACCTACATGTAGACAGTACATACACATATAAAAATAAAATTAAAAAAAAAAAAAAAACAANAAAAAAAAGTTGTGCTGGGTGTGGGTGGTGACCCGTTTTAATCCTAGCACAGTGGAGGCAGAGGGTGGGCAGATCTCTGAGTTCACGGCCAGCCTGGTCTAACAGAGTGATTCCAGACACCGAAGCGAGCAAGGGAGACCCTGTCTCAACAAGCCAAACAAAAAAAAAAAAAAAAGGGAAGAAGGGGGAGGGAGGAAGCAGTCTAAGCAGCATGGCTTTCCTCCATGACTCTCTCCGTTCATTCCCGTGTTCCAATACCTGCCTCCTTCCCTCAATGAGAGTGTACTTCGGAAGTTATGCAAATAAACCCTTTCCTTCAAATGGAAGTAGCACTGGCTAGACCAGTGAGTGTGCAGGGTGTGGGTGGGAGACTCCAGCTACCTCGTATTTGATGAAGTTGGCAGAATCCTCCAGGTGCATCTCCTCTCTCCTCAGTGGATTGTCGTGAGTGGCAAGAGCCAGGCACCGCAGTGTGTCACTGCCACTGCCCCACTCTCGAATGACAGACATGATCTTCTGTTTGACACCAGGGGACATAGGGATCTTTGTACTTCCAACTCGAATGTGAGTGCACCTGTCGATGACACCTTCAGGAGCACCCTGGAAAGTAAAAGACTTAGATCACCAATTGCCCCTCCTGACATACCTGGCATGAATGTTTTGATTTGTCCAACACTGTACTTGCCTTCACAAACATTTTGCTCATGGATTCCGCTTGGTTTGTTGGTGTACAATAGACTACATGATTTTCTATCACGTGAAACGCCAGAGTAAACTCCTTTTTCATCAACTGTTTGATGACCTGTAAGGAGACCAACGATCCAATACTGTTGGGACTGCCATCTGTACATTTTCCATTTGCTCAATGATACTCTCTAGGCACCCCACTGTATGACAGACCCAGCCTCTGTGTCAGAGATTATGTCTATTGTTTGGGAATAGAACAGCATAAACAAGATAGCGAGTTTTTACTCTCATAAAACTTGTTCTCTGAGTTTCAGGATAGAATGTAAAAGAAAGACATGTTAAGGTCCACAAGAAAAACAGATTCATGCATGAAAAGGGAACAGAAAACACACAGTTAAAACCGCATGGTCAGGTGGCAAAAGTTTAAGTAAATGCCTAAACGGAGTGAAAGAGCCAAGTGGATGGTAGTAGGGAGGACCTAATAGGCACAGAATGCCCTGCAACTGGAAGATGCTGGCAGGGTGATGGAGTTTCTGAGGGCTAACGAGGCCAGAACACAGTTTTTAAGGGTTGTTGGGGATACGTCATAGGATCTCAAAGCTCACTACAGAGCATCTGCTAACACTGAAAATGGGATTAGAGTGCTTTAAACACTGGCTGTTAAGAATTTCCTGAAGCAGCCAATGTAGTACTACTAAGTCTGTATACTACTGCACTTGGGAGGGTGAGCTAGATCTAGTTCAAGGCCTTGTCTTACTGATACATAGTAGAGAACCCATCTGAAACAATGTTTTAAAAGGAGACATGGAACACCATTTAATACAATGGTAGTAAGTTGACCAGCCCACTGACACTGGATTTTCAGAATTCTGCAATAATGCTGTTGTTCCGTTAGTACAGTGCACATGACTGCCTTTACTTAGCTAAAAAAAAAAAAAAATTCACAGGACCAGAGAGGGTCTGGGAATATTAAGAGACAGAAATGGCAAAGGATTCATCCACTTCCCGGAAGGCTATGAGAGACCAAGCAAGGCAATGCTTCCAAGAGGGGCAAGCAAGAACAGCAACTGATAGGACAGTTAAGTACTCTTCCACTGAGTGATTCCCTTTGCCCTCATGTAAGGTTCTTAGCTGACCAGAGCTGAAAGCAGAAAACCCTGTAGGGGTTGACTAGATGGCAATGTCTGACAGCACTGCAAATTGTTTTACTCAGTGTAGCCTCACTGGACTTATGAGGCCAGAAAAAGCTACGAAGAGTAGGGCAGATCCAGTCTGATGGGCTGGTGATACACAAGGACAGCTCCTGGACAGGTAGGTAACTGTTTTTTACTTATTTCTTGTATGGGTTTAATTTATGGTCTGCATTAGTTTATGCCACCATGTCATGCAATGCTGGCGGAGCGTCAGAAGCGGGCTGTTAGTCAGGAGTGTCTCCCCGGACTGGAGTTTAAAGACGTTTTCCAGCTGCCATGTGGGTGCTGGGGATTAACCAAGGGTCCTCTGCCAGAGAGCAGTCGTGTGCTCTTAAACGCTAGGCATCTCTCCAGCCCCAGGTGGTACTTTCATGCAGGCAGTGGGATTCGGTCCATACTGATGAGGGCCTGGCTCTTGCTACTAAGCTGGTCCATGTTGATAATGGATCTGCTCAAAGTTGATAGGTAGGACAGGCTCAGGGGCCACTCAATTGTTTAGATGACTCACAGATGGTATCTGTATACTCAATCACTGCTACTGACTGATCTTTGACACCAAGATTATGCTGCTCAATTGTGTTAAGAAAGTGATTTTTGTAACTTCTCAGTATTGTGGGAGGCACTTTCTAGGCTCTCTATATAATTATGGTGTTAGATTTTGTTTTCTTCTTTCTTCATTAGTTAGTTTTTTTTTTGATTTTTATGTTTTTTTTTTTTTTTTTTTTTTTTCCAGTGAAGGAGGTCTTCTCCATCTTGATTACTGCCAAGACAACCAAATTGACAATTCCAATGGGACACTCGTCCCAGATAAATCATAGACTGCATCAAAGTTGATAATTAAAACAAGCCACAATCCTCAGGATTTTTTTTTTTATCCATATACTATTTTAAATATCAACTTCCGGGCTGGAGAGATGCCATAGCGGTTAAAGAGTTCCGAGAGCTGCTTGCAGAGGACCTGGGTTGATCCCCGTCCCCACAATGTGCGGCTGAGAGCCGTTTAACTCCAGTTCCAGGGGAAATCCGACACCCCTCTTCTGATCTCCATGGCCTGCCATGACATGGTTCACAGACCATAATGACAGACAGTACATTAATACAACATAAAGAATAAAAAAGAAAAAAAAGTTTTTATTTTTGTTAATAAATCTTAGGCGGGTGTGGTGACGGCACGCCTTTACTTCCTACACACTTGTGGAGGCAAAAGAGGCGAGTGGATCTCTGTGTAGTCAAGGCAGCCTGGTCTACAGAGTGAGTTCCGAACAGCTGGGGGCTTACAGGGGAGACCCTATCATCGAAAAGACAAAAAAAAAACATCTATGCTGGGCGTGGGTGGTGCATGCCCTTAATCCAGCACTTGGGAGGACAGAGGTCAGGCAGATCTGCTGTGAGTTTCAAGGCCAGCCTGGTCTAACATAGGGAGTGAGCTCCCAGGCCGACTGGGCACTAAAGGGAGAGCCTGTCTCAAAAAATACAAACAAACAAACAAACAAACAAACAAAAAACTTCAAAAAAAAAAAAAAGCTGGGGCGTGGTGGTGCACACCTTTATCCTAGCACTGGGAGACAGAGGCTGGCCTTGAACCCACAGAAGATCCACCTTCACTATCTGCTTCTGATTGCTGGGATTAAAGGCATGCAACCACTATGCCCGCTATTTGTTATTTTTAACCAATCTCTACTTCATCCTTCAAGTATTCTATCAGGCAAAGACATGAATAATAACTACTGAATTTAGCAAAGGTCATAGGTAACTCACAAGAGGTTTTGAGGCACTGTAGAGGCCAAGAGGGTTGACTGGAACAGATTGAAGAACATGCATGGGGATATAATACATTTCAATAGTCCGTTTTATTTATTTTTTGGGGGGTATTGGAGACAAGGGTCTCCCTATAATAGCCCCAGATGCCTGAACTGCCCTCGGACAGACCCAGGCTGGCCTTGAACCTCACAAAGATCTGACTGCCTGCTGCCCTCCCGAGTTGCTAGGATTAAGGCGTGCACCACCCACGCCGGGCATAATAGTTCTTTCCAGAAGTCAAAGAAACGAGGCAGCCATTTTGTTGTTTTATTCTTTTTTTTTGACTTTTTTGAGACAGGGTCTCCTAATAGCCGCAGCTGGACCTGAACTCACTCTTCGTAGACCAGGCTGGCCTTGACTCAGAGAGATCCTCTGTGCAGTTGCTGCCTCCCAAGCACTAGGTCAAAGGCATATGCGTCACCAACCCCGTCTTCAAAGACAATTGCTTAGCCAACCACATGGATGTTGAGAAAGAACCTGGCCACTCTTACAAGAGCAGTCACTGAGCCATTCTCTCCAGCCTCCAAATTGGTTTTCTTTTTTAAGATCTGCCTGCCTCTGCCACCTGAGTGCTATGACGAAGATGCGTCCACCAAACCTCCAGGCTTCAAGAATAGTTTACGGTTACAACAAAACAAAGACCACCCTCCCTCCCTCCACACGCAAAACCACCACAAAAAAAAAAAAAAAAACAAAAACAACAAACTTCGCATTATACAGCTAATGAAGAGCCAGCAGAGATAGAAACTGAAATGAGGGGACAGTTCTCTCAAGCAAGGAAGAGAGAAAGCAGCCCCTCTCTAATTGGCTACTGAACACTCTCCCTAACCCCTCACCCTGAGTGCTGGGGTTACAGGCTGGGAGATCATTTACCTGGCAGGTATCAGGAAGGAATGTAAGTTAAAGAACCAAGGTTCAAAAAAAAGGTAAGAGAAACAGGAGAGGAGTAAACAGACTAAGTGTACATGCATGGGTGATGGATGGGACACATAATGTACCAAGCTCATATACTGACCGAGTTGCAGGCATTTGCACGTTCTATTTTAGAAAGTCCTTTCAATTCAGTATCAAATACATTCATCTTCTCTACCAGGCATGTGAGAGCAGTCTCTGTAGCTTCTCCAACTTTTTCATATACACCCTTTGCCTATATTGTTTCAAGATGGGGAAAGGGGAGTAAGAAAGTCAACAGGTAAATGTCAAAAAATAACCTATCTTCCCTTGAATCATTATTCTATGGGCCATTTGTATCGTACTGCACAGATGATCCATATAATTAAAAAACAACCATGATATGTTACCATAAATCTAGTAATTAGATTTTTTTTTCTTGCCTGCTTAGCCACTTAAAATAAACCAATTGATTTAAAACCCCACTATTTCAAAAAGTTTTCATTGCCGGGCCGTGGTGGCGCAGAATGCCTTTAATCCAAGCACTTGGGGAGGCAGAGGAGGTGGATCTTTTTGTGAGTTCAAGGCCAGATTGGTCTCACAGAGAGCGTCCGGAACAAGCTGGGGCTACAAAGAGGACCCTGTATTCAAAAAAACAAAAAAAAAAAAAGTTTTACTCATGGCTATAAATTTATCATTTTATCCTTGTTTTTATTGAAACAACTCTCTAGCCCTCAGAATGTCTTCAAGGGCAGTGGCCAAACCCATCTGTTTTTTTTCCTCCTTGTTATTGTTTATTTTTAAAGGATTCTACAAATTTAATAACACAGTTGTTTTCAGATAAACATTGATAGGTACTCATTTTGTGTAGCAATTAGGGTAATTGGTACATTTTGTAAGTATATCTATGTCCCAAATTTGAACAATCCAAGGTTCCAATAGTCCAGTTAGTGATGCTTGTATGCACCAGGCATGTTGAATCAATTAGGAGGTCTAGTCTATAATTGCGGTAGTGCATGATTCACCCGCTATCTTCTCCGACGACCTTACATTTACCATGCCTCCTCTTCCGCAATTTTGTTCCCTAGCTTTGGGAATGGGGCACAAGTGGGTGAGAAGAAAACAGTTACTACTTTCTTTGGATTTGTCATTTTGGACGCTAGTCTGTTCAGGTTGTTTCCCTTTCATGGGTTTGATAGCTTTTCCAGTTATACCTTTTTAGTCATATAACAAAGCACAGCAATTGGATGTACGCATTCTAAGCAGTACTAATTATTATGCAACTAAGCTAAGCTGTGAGCAGAAGACACGATGCTTGGATGGATGCTAACCCGCAAACTGTGATTTCTCAATAGAGAAAGGGTGACAAGTTTTTTGTGGCTTATCCAACATCCTACTAACCACTAGAGGACATAAGCTTGTGGCATCCACTGTTGAGTTAGTGTCCTCCAAGGCGAAAGCTAAGACCAATTAGATTTGGGATATATATGAGACACTGGCTGCCCTGTTGCACAGTCATTTCCAGGCAGTTGGAGTGATAAAAGCTGATACTGACAAAGGAGTCTTGCTTGGTCTCAAGGAGACCAATGGCTCACACCAGGTCTTCAACAAAACCGGGACTATTCTTGGCCTGTGGCAACCCTCTTTAAGCCCACAAACCTATACTCTCAGGAAGACTCTCTAACCTGCATCTTTGTTCATTTATAATAATGATCCTTCAACAACAAGAGAATCCCAGTACAAGACAATCTTAGTCAAGGAGTAAGTAACAGGGTTTAGCCCCAAATCTATGAAAGGCATGTGGCTTTCTTTGGCAGGGCCATAATGGTCTCTAAAGAGACAGGTTCTTAATTGTAAGATCAGAAACCTGCATTCAAAAGGGAGGAAGGCTGATTTTTATTCCACTCACCTCACCCTTGAATGTCTTACCTCATTGTAATCCAAAGCAGAGTCATTACAAAGGGCACAGATTGTTGCCAATTCTACAAGACCTCATAACTGATGACACTTCCTGGTTTTATCATCTTTATATGCTTATAAGATTAAATATATTTTATATGAGATAAAATTTGGGGGGCATCAGTTTCTTCCATTTAAAAAAGCCTTTAGCCACAGCCGGGCGGGTGGCGCACGCCGTTTCATCCGAGCACTTGGGAGGCAGAGGCAGGCGGATCTTTGTCGTTCAAGGCTGGTCTACAGAAGTTCCAAGAAACAGCTTGGGGGCTATCGGGGAGATCCTGTACTCGAAAAGCAAAAAAAAAAAAAAAATTTTTTTAAAAATTCCGTATATAAGTATGTATGCGTGCATGCATTGTACTGTATGTGGGACTTATGTACATACATGTGTGGGGAGGTAAAAGACAATTTTTCATGAGTGGGTTTTTCCCTAACAATTATTTTTTTTTTATTTTTTATTTTTTTTTGTCTTTTTTGAGACAGGGTCTCCCATGTAGCCCCAGCTTGCCCTGGAACTGCACGTAGACCAGGCTGGCCTTGAACTCCAGAGTCCCGCCCTGCCCTTCCTCCCAAGTTCCCCTCACCATTTTATGTTTCTTAGGAATCAACTCTGCTTGTCAGGCTTACAGGGCAAGTGCTTTCAGTTGCCCCTGTGTTGTGTCTGTTCATTCCAGCTGTCTCTGGAAAGAAATAGAAAAGCGAAATAAGAACACCTGGCCTCAAGCCCCTACAGGAGATCCCTCCGCCTCTGCATCTCACGTGCTAAAATAAAAGGTGCTAATTCAACCAGGCCTAGCCTTTTATTTTTGGAGGCAGGATTCACTATGTAGCCCAGGGTGGCTTGTTAAATTCCCTTCTTTCTCTCGCTCCCCCTACCTCCCAACGGCTAGAATGACAGAAGAATGTACTAGCTTTGATCCTCTTCCTCAAAAATGAGAACAGAAATGTTTGGGCTTCCCTCCCGTTAAGATATAGACAACAGATGGATCACTCAGAAAATCTGGGTCTCTCAATCCTGTTGGAAGCCATGACAATTCCTATATCTTTGATTTTAAGCTTTACTCACTGGACTGGCATGTGCGCATGCTCCCCTCAGTCGCTGATGGTAGGAAGTGTCAGAAGAAAATGATAGATCGGTAGGTGAGGAGATGTGCGGTCAGATATAACGAATTGGGCAAGAAGTTTCGTAAGGGTAACGGTTAGTGGTTTTAGGATAACTGATGGGATGGAATATAATTTGACTAGCCCTGGCTTCACCGTTTGTATGACGCGTGCGAATCGGGTCAAGTTGTGTATTTTTCTAGCATTGCCGTGACTCTGGCGTCATTTACCATCCAAGACGTAGCGGTTGCAGGAGTCTTGGTTAGGGCAACGGCAGCGTTACAGGACAAGGCCAGCTGGGGCTATAGGGGACCCTGACTCTCCCAAAGACACAAAAAGAAAAACCACCCAAAACCCAAAACCCAACCACCAAAAAAACCTTGCATTCAGCCACGTTTAGCAAGCCATCTTATTTTATTCTTTTTTGTGCTTTTGAGGACTGGTTTTCAGTGAGTCCAGGCTGGCCTTCAGTTTGTTACACAGCCAGGATTGGCTGTGAACTCCTGATCCTCATGCTTCTTGAAGTATGTGTCCACCAACCATACTATTTTATGGTGCTAGGAATCAACCCAAGATGCCAGGTATGCTAGGCATGCTAGGCAAGCACACTACTATTAAGTCCATCCTGATCTATACCTTGTAAATCAACTCTACAATGCTACACACAATAGTTCTGTACACAATGAAAGTACTCACACTTCACCAATGGGTGCATATGTTGATCGTTTATGGTAAACCATTACGGGAACAAGTATCACTTCGACTTTGTCAGAATGAACATCTATAAGGAAACAGAGCATAAAACAAAAAAACAACAAAAAAACTGTAAGGTTCAGACAGCTGGAGCTTATAGGGAGCCTCTGTCTCAAAAGACCAAGAACAAACAAACAAATTTTTTTTAAACCTGTTAGAAAAATTTTAATGAAAACTCACCAGGCTCTGCATCATAGCACTCTCCTTATCTGACTGCCCCAACCAGCCATGTGAAAGAAAACCAGACAAAATCCCAACAGACAAGGGGGAGTAGGTAAGAAACCCTCAATCCAACCTAATGAAACCTTTGGCAAGTGGTAGCTGCTTGGAGGGGAGACAGTGTCGTACAGGAAGTAGGGACTCTTAGTAGGCTGACTAAATCTCTACAGACTCAGGCGCGAGGGATATGTGGGGACCAAAAATCAGAACACTATAAGCGTGTATATGTATATATACGTGGGTACAGTGAACTGGTCCAGAGACTGGGGAGGAGGGATATCTAAATACCATCAAATTATATGTAAAAATCACAAAAATTCTAATAAAAAAGCTAGAATTATTAGTAGTGGAAAAAGACACAGGAGATAACCCAGAAGCTTAGGTTACTTTTTTTTAGAATGCTCAGAAATCTAAATTTTAAGTAGCTGAGAAAGTAGTATAAGTGGGCGGTGGTGGCAACGCCGTTAATCCCAGCACTCGGGAGGCAGGTGGATCTGTGGGTCTACAGAGCAAGCTCCCAGGCAACCTGGGACTAAAGGGAGGCACCTGTCTCAAAAACACACACACCAACACACACACACACACACCACCCACCACACACACAAAAAAAAAAAACATTTTTTAAAAGTACTATTGCTTTAGGAGTAGGCAGAAGAATTTGGAAAGATATAAACTCACATTCAGAGATAACATAAATGAGGCTGCACGTGGTGGACACATGCCTCTAATCGCCCACACTCGGGAACCAGAGGCAGGACTGTCTCGAGAGTTCAAGGCTAGCTGGTTGCATTAGTGAGTCTAGGACAGCTTGGGGCTAAACAAAACAAACAAAACAAAACCAAAAAAAAAAAAATGGAAAAGACAGGTAGCAAGAGAAGAGGAGAAAGAACCCAGTGATTTTTGTGAACTACTTAAGAACCCCTTCCTCGGGGCTGGAGAGAGTGGCTCCAGTTAAAAGCGACCGGAACTGCTCTCTGCGAGGGACCTGGGGTTCGATTCCCGTACCCCATGGCTGGCTGAAACCGATCTTTAACTCCAGTTCCAAGAGGATATCTCACGTCCTCGTTCTGACCTTCGGCATTGCATGACATTGGTGCACCAAACTACATGACGGACAGTAATCATACACATTAAAAAATATAAATTAAAAAAAAAACAAAAAAAAAAAAAAAAAGGACCCTCTTGTGTGGACAGGCTTTAGTGTCAATTTGACACACTGGTTGAGGGAGCCTCAGTTGGGGAATGGCTCCATTGATTTGGATTGGCCTGTGGCCACATCTGTGGAGTATTGTCTTGATGGTCAAGCAGTGTGGGAGGGCCCAGCCCACAAGAGTGGTGCCACCCTGGGCAGGTTGTTGTGTACTGTATAAGAAGGCGGGCTGGGCATGAGCCAGGGGAGCAAGCCAGTGAACAGCATTCCTCCATGGCCTGTGCTTCAGTTCCTGCCCTGAGTTCCTACCTTGGGTTCCCTGAGTGATGAACTGTGACCCAGGAGATGTAACCTGAATAAACCCTTTCCTCCCCAAGTTGGTGTCGGTCAGTGTGTTTTGTCACAGCAATGGAAGACAAACAAGGACACCCTTCCTCTATATAATCCATGCCCATATGGCATAACTTTATGTAGTCAATATCTATTTCACCACAGTTCAAATGAAAACTTGCAGAGGGTCAAAATTTGTGTGGTCTTTTTGAGACAGGGTCTCCCTTGTAGCCCTAGCTGGTCTGGAACTCACAGAGATCCACCTGCCTCTGCCTCCTAAGTGCTGGAACTAAAAGCATGCACCACCACACCTGGCAAAATTTGTGTGACTAAGCAGATAAACTAATTTCTACGTTAAAGATTATTCTCTGCACACTGGGATAGCTACAGATAAGCCTTGTGAGATCTTAAGTGATTGATCCCTGTCTCCCCTCTCCCAACTCAGACATAACCAAATATATAGCCATGGGTTATGGAACAGCAGAAACTCACCAGACAACCTCCCCCACATTGGATGAGATGAGGTAGCGGATAAACTGCTTCATGTTGTTGTAAATGGCTCGCCCCTCCTCAACAGCTGCCACAATGGTGGAGAAATTGTCATCTGCCAGGACCATCTCTGAGGCAGTTTTAGCTACTGCAGTGCCAGAACCCATGGCAATGCCAATCTCCGATTTCTTTAAGGCAGGAGCGTCATTCACACCATCACCAGTCTGAAAAGAAAAACCATAGCTGACTCAGCCACCTCTGATGTGGCACATCCCCTGGCAGAGACATAGAGATAAGTGCCAGGATCCCAAGCCTTTGCCACCATGCCTGGATGTATCTGATATTTGTATCTTATGAACCACTGCTGTGCCCAAACTTACCATTGCTGTGATCTCATCAAAGGATTGAAGGAATTCAACAATTTTAGATTTGTGGGAAGGTTCAACTCGAGCAAAACAGCGGGCGTTCAAGCAGGCATCTCTCTGGGCTGAGGGGCTGAGCTCATCAAATTCCCGCCCTGTAAAAGCCTTTGATGTCACATCCTCATCCTGGCCAAAGATACCAATCCGACGACAGATGGCCACAGCAGTGCCCTTGTTGTCCCCAGTGATCATGATGACACGGATGCCTGCTTGTCGGCATAGCTTCACAGAGGAGGCCACTTCGATCCTGGGAGGATCCAGCATGCCCACGCAGCCCACGAATGTCAGATTGGTCTAAAGTAAGAGAATCACTTAGTTCCAACAGGCACTTCTGCTCCTCCTTATCTGATTAATGCCCACTTTTGCTAGGACTGTTTGTAACTTTCTCTTTTTCAGCTTCCCCTTGGTTGACACAAAGTTTCACTATGTAGTCCTGACATTTGTAGCAAGTGTCCTGCCTTGATTTCACAGGAGCTGGGACTGCAGACATGTGCCTCAGTATCTTTACTATGGAGCTGGGGATTGCACCTAGCCACTTGCTCAGGTCAAGCAGGTGTTCTATCACCAAGTTACACCCTCAGCCCAATATTTTATTAAGACAGTAGTATACCTTTGTTACCAAACAACATCAAAAACCATGCTGAAGAGTAAGAACATTTCAAGACTGGCAACATCAGTAGCCCTTCCATTCAACTTTTAGGATGTCACAAAACTCTAACTTGAGGAAAAAGGCTGCTCAAAGGAGGTCTGGCCTTAGTTTTTGGTAAACCTGACACAGATTAGAGTCACCTGGGAAGAAGACCCTCAAGGAATTCTCTCCATCAGACTGGCCTATCGGAATATCTGTGAGGGAGTTTAACTGATTATTGATACAGGAGGGCCCAGTTCAGTGTGGGCAGTGACATCTCTGGGCAAGTGGACCTGGGCTATATAAGAAAGTTGCTGGGGCTGGAGAGATGGCTTAGCAGTTAAGAATGCTGACTGCTCTTGCAGAGGACCCGGGTTTGATCCCCAGCACCCACATGGCAGCTGAGAACCGTCTGTAACTCCAGTTCCAGGGGAATCTGACACCCTCTTCTGACCTCCGTGGCATTGCACAACATGGGTGCACAAACCTACATGCAGACAGTACAGTCATACACACACACAAAAAAAGTTGCTGCTGGGTGTGGTGGTGCCCGTCTTTAATCCTAGCACATGGGAGGCAGAGGTGGGCAGATCTCTGAGTTCAAGGCCAGCCTGGTCTACAGAGTGAGTTCCAGGACAGCCAGAGCTACAAGGGAGACCCTGTCTCAAAAAGACCAAAAAAAAAAAAAAAAGGTGAAGAAGCCAGGGAGAAGTCAGTCAATAAGCAGCATTCCTCCATGGTCTCTACTTCAGTTCCTCTTTCCAAGTTCCTGTCCTAACTTCCCTCAATGATGTACTGTGTCTTCAAGTTCAAGATGCAATAAACCCTTTCCTTCAAATGGAAGTAGCACTGGCTAGACCAGTGAGTGTGCAGGGTGTGGGTGGGAGACTCCAGCTACCTCGTATTTGATGAAGTTGGCAGAATCCTCCAGGTGCATCTCCTCTCTCCTCAGTGGATTGTCGTGAGTGGCAAGAGCCAGGCACCGCAGTGTGTCACTGCCACTGCCCCACTCTCGAATGACAGACATGATCTTCTGTTTGACACCAGGGGACATAGGGATCTTTGTACTTCCAACTCGAATGTGAGTGCACCTGTCGATGACACCTTCAGGAGCACCCTGGAAAGTAAAAGACTTAGATCACCAATTGCCCCTCCTGACATACCTGGCATGAATGTTTTGATTTGTCCAACACTGTACTTGCCTTCACAAACATTTTGCTCATGGATGTCCGGCTTGGTTTGTTTGGTGTACAATAGACTGACATTGATTTTCTATCACGTGAAAACTCCAGAGTAAACTCCTTTTTCATCAACTGTTTGATGACCTGTAAGGAGACCAACGATCCAATACTGTTGGGACTGCCATCTGTACATTTTCCATTTGCTCAATGATACTCTCTAGGCACCCCACTGTATGACAGACCCAGCCTCTGTGTCAGAGATTATGTCTATTGTTTGGGAATAGAACAGCATAAACAAGATAGCGAGTTTTTACTCTCATAAAACTTGTTCTCTGAGTTTCAGGATAGAATGTAAAAGAAAGACATGTTAAGGTCCACAGAGAAAAACAATTATGCAGAAAAGGGAACAGAAAACACACAGTTACAACGCATGGTCAGGTGGCAAAAGTTTAAGTAAATGCCTAAACGGAGTGAAAGAGCCAAGTGGATGGTAGTAGGGAGGACCTAATAGGCACAGAATGCCCTGCAACTGGAAGATGCTGGCAGGGTGATGGAGTTTCTGAGGGCTAACGAGGCCAGAACACAGTTTTTAAGGGTTGTTGGGGATACGTCATAGGATCTCAAAGCTCACTACAGAGCATCTGCTAACACTGAAAATGGGATTAGAGTGCTTTAAACACTGGCTGTTAAGAATTTCCTGAAGCAGCCAATGTAGTACTACTAAGTCTGTAATACTAGCACTTGGGAGGGTGAAGCTAGATCTAGTTCAAGGCTTGTCTTACTGATACATAGTAAGAACCCATCTGAAAACAATGTTTTAAAAGGAGACATGGAACACCATTTAATACAATGGTAGTAAGTTGACCAGCCCACTGACACTGGATTTTCAGAATTCTGCAATAATGCTGTTGTTCCGTTAGTACAGTGCACATGACTGCCTTACTTAGCTAAAAAAAAAAAAAATTCACAGGACCAGAGAGGGTCTGGGAATATTAAGAGACAGAAATGGCAAAGGATTCATCCACTTCCCGGAAGGCTATGAGAGACCAAGCAAGGCAATGCTTCCAAGAGGGGCAAGCAAGAACAGCAACTGATAGGACAGTTAAGTACTCTTCCACTGAGCTATTCCCTTTGCCTCATGTAAGGTTCTTAGCTGACCAGAGCTGACAAGCAGAAAACCCTGTAGGGGTTGACTAGATGGCAATGTCTGACAGCAGCTGCAAATTGTTTTACTCAGTGTAGCCTCACTGGACTTATGAGGCCAGAAAAAGCTACGAAGAGTAGGGCAGATCCAGTCTGATGGGCTGGTGATACACAAGGACAGCTCCTGGACAGGTAGGTACTGTTATTTTTTACTTATTCTTGTATGTGTTTTAATGTATTGTCTGCATGTAGGTTTATGCACCCATGTCATGCAATGCTGCGGAGGTCAGAAGAGGGCGTTGGATTCCCCTGGAACTGGAGTTAAAGACGGTTTCCAGCTGCCATGTGGGTGCTGGGGATTGAACCAGGGTCCTCTGCAAGAGCAGTGGGTGCTCTTAACCGCTAGGCCATCTCTCCAGCCCCAGGTAGGTACTTTCATGCAGGCAGCTGGGATTCAGGTCCATACTGATGAGGCCCTGGCTCTTGCTACTAAGCTGGTCCATGTTGATAATGGATCTGCTCAAAGTTGATAGGTAGGACAGGCTCAGGGGCCACTCAATTGTTTAGATGACTCACAGATGGTATCTGTATACTCAATCACTGCTACTGACTGATCTTTGACACCAAGATTATGCTGCTCAATTGTGTTAAGAAAGTGATTTTTGTAACTTCTCAGTATTGTGGGAGGCACTTTCTAGGCTCTCTATATAATTATTGGTGTTAGATTTTGTTTTCTTCTTTCTTCAACCTTATCTCATGTCTTTCTGAAGATAGTCTTTTTTTTTTTTTTTTTTTTTCCAGTGAGGAGGTCTTCCCATCTTGATTACTGCAAGACCAACCAAACTTGACAATTCCAACTGAGGACACTCGTCCCAGATAATCATAGACTGCATCAAGTTGATAATTAAAACTAACCACAATCCTCAGGATTTTTTTTTTTCATCCATATACTATTTTAAATTATCAACTTCCGGGGCTGGAGAGATGGCCTAGCGGTTAAGAGTTCCGAGAGCTCTTGCAGAGGACCTGGGTTTGATCCCCAGTACCCACATGGCGGCTGAGAGCCGTCTTAACTCCAGTTCCAGGGGAATCCGACACCCTCTTCTGATCTCCATGGCACTGCATGACATGGGTTCACAGACCTATATGCAGACAGTACATTCATACACATAAAGAATAAAAAAGAAAAAAAAAGTTTTTATTTTTTTTTAAAACATCTTAGGCCGGGTGTGGTGACGCACGCCTTTAATCCTAACACTTGGGAGGCAGAGGCAGGTGGATCTCTGTGAGTTCAAGGCCAGCCTGGTCTACAGAGTGAGTTCCAGAACAGCTGGGGGCTACAGGGAGACCCTATCTCGAAAAGACAAAAAAAAAAAATCTTAGGCTGGGCGTGGTGGTGCATGCCTTTAATCCCAGCACTTGGGAGGCAGAGGCAGGCAGATCTCTGTGAGTTCAAGGCCAGCCTGGTCTACATAGTGAGTGAGCTCCAGGCCAGCTGGGACTAAAGGGAGAGCCTGTCTCAAAAAGATAACAAACAAACAAACAAACAAACAAACAAAAAACTTCCAAAAAAAAAAAGCTGGGGCGTGGTGGTGCACACCTTTAATCCTAGCACTTGGGAGACAGAGGCTGGCCTTGAACCCACAGAGATCCACCTTCATCTATCTGCTTCCTGAGTGCTGGGATTAAAGGCATGCACCACTATGCCCGGCTATTTTATTTTTAACCAATCTCTACTTCATTTCCTTCAAGTATTCTATCAAGCAAAGACATGAATAATATAACTACTGAATTTAGCACAAGGTCACAGGTAACTCACAAGAGGTTTTGAGGCACTGGTAGAGGCCAAGAGGTTGACTGGAACAGATTTGAAGAAACATGCAATGGGATAATACATTATAATAGTCCTTTTTATTTATTTTTTGGGGGGGTATTGAGACAGGGTCTCCCTATATAGCCCCAGATGGCCTGGAACTCACTCTGTAGACCCAGGCTGGCCTTGAACTCACAAAGATCTGACTGCCTCTGCCTCCCGAGTGCTAGGATTAAAGGCGTGCACCACCACGCCTGGCATAATAGTTCTTTCCAGAAGTCAAAGAAACGAGGCACCAATTTTAGTTGTTTTATTTTTCTTTTTTGACTTTTTGAGACAGGGTCTCCCTATATAGCCCTAGCTGACCTGGAACTCACTCTGTAGACCAGGCTGGCCTTGAACTCAGAGAGATCTCTGTGAGTTCTTGCCTCCCAAGCACTAGGATCAAAGGCATGCGTCACCAACCCCGTCTTAAAGACAATTCTTAGCCACCACATGGATGTTGAGAATAGAACCTGTGCACTCTACAAGAGCAGTCACTGAGCCATCTCTCCAGCCTCCAAATTGTTTTCTTTTTTAAGATCTGCCTGCCTCTGCCACCTGAGTGCTATGACTAAAGATGCGTTCCACCAAACCTCCAGGCTTCAAAGAATAGTTTTAAGGTTAACAAAACAAAGACACCCCCTCCCCCCAAAACCAACCAACCAAAAAAAAAAAAAAAAACAAAAACAACCAAACTTCCTTATACAGCTAATGAAGAGCCAGCAGAGATAGAAACTGAAATGAGGGGACAGTTCTCTCAAGCAAGGAAGAGAGAAAGCAGCCCCTCTCTAATTGGCTACTGAACACTCTCCCTAACCCCTCACCCTGAGTGCTGGGGTTACAGGCATGGGAGATCACTTTACCTGGCAGGTATCAGGAAGGAAATGTAAGTTTAAAGACCCAAGGTTCAAAAAAAGGTAAGAGAACAGGAGAGGAGTAAACAGACTAAGTGTACATGGCATGGGTGATGGATGGGACACATAATGTACCAAGCTCATATACTGACCGAGTTGCAGGCATTTGCACGTTCTATTTTAGAAAGTCCTTTCAATTCAGTATCAAATACATTCATCTTCTCTACCAGGCATGTGAGAGCAGTCTCTGTAGCTTCTCCAACTTTTTCATATACACCCTTTGCCTATATTGTTTCAAGATGGGGAAAGGGGAGTAAGAAAGTCAACAGGTAAATGTCAAAAAATAACCTATCTTCCCTTGAATCATTATTCTATGGGCCATTTGTATCGTACTGCACAGATGATCCATATAATTAAAAAACAACCATGATATGTTACCATAAATCTAGTAATTAGATTTTTTTTCTTGCCCTTGAGCCACTTAAAAAAGCAAATGATTAACCCCACTATTTAAAAAAGTTTTCTCTTGCCGGGCGTGGTGG
This sequence comes from Rhizomys pruinosus, assembly GCA_009823505.1. NCBI lineage: Eukaryota > Metazoa > Chordata > Mammalia > Rodentia > Spalacidae > Rhizomys > Rhizomys pruinosus. Next base: position 651,627 of record VZQC01001733.1, on the reverse strand, counting down.
CGCATGCCTTTAATCCTAGCACTTGGGAGGCAGAGGCAGGTGGATCTTTGTGAGTTCAAGGCCAGACTGGTCTACAGAACGAGTTCCAGGACAGCTGGGGCTACAAAGAGACCCTGTCTCAAAAAAGACAAAAAAAAAAAAAGTTTTCTCCTGGCTAAAATTTATCATTTTATCCTTGTTTTTATTGAAACAACTCTCTAGCCCTCAGAATGTCTTCAAGGGCATGTGGCAACCCATCTTTTTTTTTCCCTCTTTTATTTGTTTATTTTTAAAGGATTCTACAATATAATAACACAGTTGTTTTCAGATAACATTGATGTTACTCAGTTTGCTGTACAATTAGGTAATTGGTACATTTTGTAAGTATATCTATGTCCAAATTTTGAACAATCCAAGGTTCCCATAGTCCAGTTAGTGATGCTTGTATGCACAGGCATGTTGATCAATTAGGAGTCTAGTCTATATTGCTGTAGTCTCATGATTCACCCCTATCTCTCCGCAGCCCTTACATTCTACCATGCCTCCTCTTCCGCAATTTGTTCCCTAGGCTTTGGGAAAGGGGCACAAGTGGGTGAGAAGAAAACAGTCTACTTTCTTTGGAGTTGTCATTTTGGACTCTAGTCTGTTCAGGTTGTTTCCCTTCATGGGTTGATAGCTTATCCAGTGATACCTTTTTAGTCATACTAACAAAGCACAAGCAATTGGATGTACAGGCATTTAAGCAGTACTAATTATTTATGGCAACGCAAGCTAAGCTGTGAGCATAGACACAGATGCTTGGATGGTATGCTAATCCACAAACTGGTTTCTCTATAAAGGGTGACAAGTTCTTATTGTGGCTTATAACATCTCCTAACCACTAGAGGACATAAGCTTGTGGCATCCACTGTGAGTTATTCCTCCAAGGAGAAAGCTAATAGCCAATTAGATTTGGGATATATATAGACACTTGGCTGCCACTGTTGCACAGTATCTCCAGGCAGTTGAAGTGTAGCTGATACTGACAAAGGAGTCTTGCTTGTCTCAAGGAGACCAATGCTCACACCAGGTCTTCAACAACAGGGACTTACTGCCTGTGGCAACCCATCTTTAAGCCCACAACCTTATACTCTCAGGAAGACCTCTTCTAACCTGATCTTTGTTCATTTATAATAATGATGCTATCAACAATCAAGAGAATCCCAGTACAAGACAATCTTAGTCAAGGAGTAAGTAACAGGGTTTAGCCCCAAATCTATGAAAGGCATGTGGCTTTCTTTGGCAGGGCCATAATGGTCTCTAAAGAGACAGGTTCTTAATTGTAAGATCAGAAACCTGCATTCAAAAGGGAGGAAGGCTGATTTTTATTCCACTCACCTCACCCTTGAATGTCTTACCTCATTGTAATCCAAAGCAGAGTCATTACAAAGGGCACAGATTGTTGCCAATTCTACAAGACCATCATACTGATGACACTTCACTGGTTTATCATCTTTATGCCTATCAAGAGAAAATTTGGGGGGTCATAGTTTCTTTCAATTAAAAAAGCCTTTAGCCAAGCCGGGCGTGGTGGCGCACGCCTTTAATCCTAGCACTTGGGAGGCAGAGGCAGGCGGATCTTTGTGAGTTCAAGGCTTGGTCTACAGAGTTCCAAGACAGCTGGGGCTACAGGGAGACCCTGTCTCGAAAAGACAAAAAAAAAAAAATTTTTTTAAAATTCCGTATATAAGTATGTATGCGTGCATGCATGTCTGTATGTGGGACTTATGTACATACATGTGTGGGCGAGGTAAAAGACAATTTTCATGAGTGGGTTTTCCCCTACCATTTATTTTTTTTTATTTTTTATTTTTTTTGTCTTTTTTGAGACAGGGTCTCCCTGTAGCCCCAGCTGTCCTGGAACTCACTCTGTAGACCAGGCTGGCCTTGAACTCACAGAGATCCGCCTGCCTCTGCCTCCCAAGTTCCCCTACCATTTATGTTCTAGGAATCAAACTCTGCTTGTCAGGCTTACAGGGCAAGTGCTTTCAAGTTGCCCCTGTGTTTGTCTGTTCATTCCAGCTGTCCTGGAAAATAAGATAGCAGCCTGGCCTCAATCCTACAGAGATCCTCCTGCCTCTGCATCTCAAGTGCTAAAATAAAAGGTGTATATCACCAGGCCTAGCTTTTTATTTTTGGAGGCAGGATTTCACTATGTAGCCCAGGCTGGCTTTTAATTCCTTTTTCTCTCGCCCCTACCTCCCAACGGCTAGAATGACAGAAGAATGTACTAGCTTTGATCCTCTTCCTCAAAAATGAGAACAGAATGTTTGGGAGAACTTCCCTCCCACTGGTTTAAGTGAAGAACAAAACAGATATATCACCAGAAAATCTGGGCTCCAAAAGGGAGCCAAATAAAGACAATTTATAATCTTTGTTTTAAAAATTTACTCCTGAGGAGCTGGGCATGGTGGTGTACGCCTTTAATCCCAATACCTGGGAGGCAGGGGCAGGCGAATCTTTGAGCTCAAGGCCAAGCTGGTCTACATAGGGAGATCCAGGCCAGCTGGGGCTATAGGGAGACCCTGTCTCCCAAAGACCAAAAAGAAAAACCACCCAAAACCAAAACCAAACCACCAAAAAACCATTGCATTCAGCCACGTTTAGAAAGCCATCTTATTTTATTCTTTTTTGGTGCTTTTGAGACTGGTTTTCATGTAGTCCAGGCTGGCCTTCAGTTTGTTACACAGCCAGGATTGGCTGTGAACTCCTGATCCTCATGCTTCTGAAGTATGTGCCACCAAACCATACTATTTATTGGTGCTAGGAATTCAACCCAAGATGCCAGGTATGCTAGGCATGCTAGGCAAGCACACTACTATTAAGTCACATCCTGATCTATACCTTGTAAATCAAATCTACAATGCTACACACAATAGATTCTGTACACAATGAAAGTTACTCACACTTCACCAATGGGTGCATATGTTGATCCAGTTATGGTAAACTCATTAAGGGAACAAGTATCACCTTCGACTTTGTCCAGAATGAACATCTATAAGGAAACAGAGCATAAAAAAAAAACAAAACAAAAAAAACTGTTAAGAGTTCCAGAACAGCTGGAGCTATAGGGAGACCTTGTCTCAAAAAGACCAAAAACAAACAAACAAAATTTTAAAAACCTGTTAGAAAAATTTTAATGAAACTCACCAGGCTCTGCATCATAGCACTGCTCCTTATCTGACTGCCCCCAACCTAGCCATGTAAGAAACCAGACAAAATCCCAACAGACAAGGGGGAGTAGGTAAGAAACCTCAATCCAACCTAAGAAACCTTTGGCAAGTGGTAGCTGCTTGGAGGGGGAGAGAGTCTCTTACAGGAATAGGACTCTTAGTAGGCTGACTAATCTCTACAGACTCAGGGCTGAGGGATATGTGGGGACAAAAATCAGACACTATAAGCTGTATTGTATATATATATATAGTGGAATATACAAAATGGGGCAGAGAATCTAAATACCATCAAATTATATGTAAAAATCACAAAAATTCTAATAAAAAAATAGAATTTAGTAGTAGTGGAAAAAGACACAGGAGATAACCCAGAAAGACTTAGGTTACTTTTTTTTAGAATGCTCAGAAATCTAAATTTTAAGTAGCTGAGAAAGTAGTATTAAGCTGGGCGTGGTGGCACACGCCTTTAATCCCAGCACTCGGGAGGCAGGTGGATCTGTGGTCTACAGAGCAAGCTCCAGGCTACCTGGGACTAAAGGGAGACCCTGTCTCAAAAATACACACACACACACACACACACACACACACACACACACACACACACACACACAAAAAAAAAAAAACATTTTTTTAAGTACTATTGCTTTAGAGCTAGGCAGAAGAATTTGGAAAGAATAAACTCACATTCAGAGATACATAAATGAGGCTGCACGTGGTGACACATGCCTCTAATCCCCACACTCGGGAACCAGAGGCAGATGGATCTCTATGAGTTCAAAGCTAGCCTGGTCTATATAGTGAGTTCTAGGACAGCTGGGGCTAAAACAAACAAAACAAAACAAAACAAAAAAAAAAAAAATGAAAGAACTGGTATTCCCTAGAGAACATACAGGTCTAAGTATGCTTAGCAAATGTGTGTTCTTCCTCTCCCCACCTAGTGCTAGTTATCAAACCCAGGGACTTGTACATGCTAGACCAGCTCTTTAGTACTACATAAGTAAATTTCATTTTTCATGTTTTTGAGAAAGTGTCTCCCTGAAGTAACAATTGGCCTGGAACTCAGTATGTAGAACAGGCCTCTGTCTTATAGAGATGCACCTGCCTCTGCCTTCGAAGTGCTAGCATTAAAGTCATGTGCCACCACACCCAGCCTCAGCCATCAGTACTTTAATGATGGTTTTCAAAATAAATTTCGGCACTCAGTTTAGAAGAGTAAAATTTAGACCTTTATTTTCATTGCAAATGAAAACTCTTAAACTGCCTCCTTAAAAAACAAACCACAGGGGCTGGAGAGATGGCTTAGCGGTTAAAAGCACTGACTGCTCTTACAGAGGACCCGGGTTTGATCCCCAGCACCCACATGGCGGCCGAGAATCGTCTGAAACTCCAATTCCAGGAGAACTCCAGTTCCAGGGGAATCTGACACCCTCTTCTGACCTCCGCGGCATTGCACGACACGGGTGCACAGACTTGCATGGAGACAGTGCAATCATACACATACATAAATAAATAAAATTTAAAAAACAAAAACAAACCATAAAGAAATAACACACGTTTACACATGGGGCAAAATTTTCTGAAATATGGGCAATTTGTAATCTTTCAAGGAGGAATTTTAGAAACATTAAGTCTGTGAGGCTATGTTGTGTTTTATCATCTTTAGGAGCACTCTGATTCAACATTTAGTCAGGGGCTGGGGATGTAGCTCAGTCTAGAATGCTTGCCTATCACACACAAGGTCTTGGGAGTTTATTCCTAAGCACTTCATAAACCAGGAGTGGTGACGTATTCCTGTAATGGCAGCATCAGGAGGTAGAGCTAGAAGATCAGCTGTTGAAGGTCATCCTCAACTAAGGCAACCTGAGCTACATAAGACTCTGGCTAAACTAAAAAATAACAACAACAATAAAAGCTTATTTTAAATACTTGTAAGATGTTTGTTATGGTACATACTTTTCAGTTCCAAAGGCTTCATTTGAAAAGCAGAATGAAACTAAATGAGCACAGAACTAAAGAGCTATGAGATGCATGATTTAAAAATATCAAAGCAGTCAGCGCTCTTTTTTTGTTTTTTTTTTTGGTCTTATTCCGAGGCTCTCTCTAACTGCTTAGGCTACTGCTCTCTTGCAGAGGATCCCGGGTTCGATCCCTAGCACCCCACATAGTGGCTGAGAACACATCTTTTAACTCCAGTGTCAGAAGAATCCGACGCCCTCTTCTGACACCCAAGCATTGCAGCGACACCGCGCACAAACCTACATTCAGACAGTACATTGCATACAGAGATAAAAATAAATAAAATTTAAAAATATCAAAGCAATGGCCTGACTAAAGATCTCTACTCCAAGTTTCATGGTGAAAAAAAAAAAAAAAAAAAGATTCGAAGCCAGAGTCTCCAATTTGTGTCATTTTTTTTTTTAATTTTATTTTTGTGTGTGTATGAATATACTGTCTGCATGTAGGTTTGTGCACCCATGTCATGCAATTCTGTGGAGGTCAGAAGAGGGTGTCGGATTCCCCTAGAACTGGAGTTCTCTTGGAATTGGAGTTACAGACGGTTCTTAGCCGCCATGTGGGTGCTGGGGATCGAACCTGGGTCCTCTGCAAGAGCAGTTGGTGCTCTTAACTGCTAGGCTATCTTTCCAGCCCCGTCATTTCTTTCTAACCTAATGGACACAAATGAAGTATGTTGCCAAAGATGGTGATTCACACCAGAGGCTGGGGCAGAAGGACTGCCACCAGTTTGAGGCCAGCCTACATTATGCAGTCTCAACAAACATCTGCAACAGCAAAACAAAAAAGAAACAATTTTGTTAAATGGCTTTGTGTCTGTGTGTGTGCACTGTGCACACATTTTTCAGTTGTTAGAGACAGGGTCTAACTACACAGGCCTGGCTGACCTAGAACTCACAGATCTACCTTGTCTCTGCCTCTAGAGTGCTGAGATTAAAGGGGTGAGCCACCACCCCCAAATTTCTAAAATTTCCTATTAAAATACCAGGAGAACTAAAACATTCAAGGTTACACAGTAAGTTGAATAGTGAGGACTGGGTTAAGTACCAATTTTCCCTATAAGAAAAACCCGATTTCACCTTTTTTATTTATTTTTGTATGTGTATGAATGTACTGTCTGCATGTAGGTTTGTGCACCCGTGTCATGCAATGCCACGGAGGTCAGAAAAGGGTCTCAGATTCCCCTGGAACTGGAGTTCTCCTGGAATTGGAGTTACAGATGGTTCTTAGCCACCATGTGGGTGCTGGGGATCGAACCCGGGTCCTCTGCAAGAGCAATCGGTGCTCTTAACGGCTACGCTCTCTCCAGCCCCAAATAGAACTTTTGAAATTTATTTTTTATGTGTATGAGTGTACTGTCTGCATGTAGGTTGGTGCACCCTTGTCGTGCAAAGCCGTGGAGGTCAGAAGAGGGCATAGCAGATTCCCCTGGAACTGGAGTTAAAGACAGTTCTTAGTCTCCATGTGGGTGCCGGAAATCGAACCTGGGTCCTCTGCAAGAGCAGTCGGCGCTCTTAACCACTGAGCCATCTCTCTGCCCCCCCCATTTCACCTTTTATGTAAAAATATGATCCTCACATGCTACTAGATTTCTCACATTTTGCAAACCTACGGAGTAGCACTATTTGATCAAACAGTCCTAAGTGAAAACTCCCTGCACCAAACAGTATCAAAGTACTGACCTTCCTCTTATAATTTGGCTTTCTTTCAGTAGCCCAGGCTGGCCACAGCTTAAAACTTTCCTATCTCCTAAAGTGCTAGGATTATAGACATGTGACATGCATACCTTAGCATTTAGTGAGGTTATAAAATGTAAAATTTCTTAGGTCTTTTATATACTGTGTTAAGACAATCTGCAAAAAATTCAGAATTCCAATTTTTTTTAATTTTTAATTTATTATTTTTTGTGTGTATGAGTGTACTGTCTGCATGTAGGTTGGTGCACCCGTGTTGTGCAGTGCTGCAGAGGTCAGAAGAGGGCGTTGGATTCCCCTGGAACTGGAGTTAAAGATGGTTCTTAGCCGCCATGTGGGTGCTGGGAATTGAACCCGGGTCTTCTGCAAGAGCATTCGGTGCTCTTAACTGCTGAGCCATCTCTCCAGCCCCCAGAATTCTAATTCTTATCAACTAATTCTAAAGTACGATTGGTCTATCATTTTAGACCAAAAAATGGTCTTTTTATATTAAGATCAACCCATTTGAGAATTAAAAGAATTTAATGAACAATTTTACAATAAAGTAATTTTTTTTTTTTTTTTTGGTCTTTTCGAAACAGGGTCTCCCTGTAGCCCCAGCTGTCCCGGAACTTGCTCTGTACACCAGTCTGGCCTTGAACTCACAAAGATCCGCCTGCCTCTGCCTCCCAAGTGCTAGGATTAAAGACATGTGCCACCATGCCTGGCTTAAACTAAGGAATTAAAAAAAAAGATTACCACAAGAGTGGGAGGCCCTAACTGTTATGATTTGGGTTTTTTGCTATTTTTGAGGCAGAGTCTTCCTATAGTCCCAGCTGTCCTAGAACTTGCTATGTAGTCCAGGCTGTCCTTGAACTCAGAGAGATCTGCCTGCCTCTACCTCCAGAGTGCTAGGATTAAAGGCTTGTGCCACCATGCCCGGCATGATTTGGGCTTTTTATAAAGCTGCTTTTTCTGTGGGGAAGGGAGACACACATACACCCACACTTACCTCTAATCATCATGAATTTTAAACGGGCCTGACAGGTCCTAGTATTGACCCCCAACCACTGTAGAAAGAGAGAGAGATTGTGTGTGTGTGTGTGTGTGTGTGTGTGTGTGTGTGTGTGTATGTGAGAGAGAGAGAGAGAGAGGCAGGCAGGCAGACAGACAGGGTCTCCCTGTAACTCCCAGTTCCAGCTGTCCTGGCACTCACTATGTAGACCAGGCTGGCCTTGAACTCACAAAGATCCACCTGCCTTTGCCTCCCAAGTGCTAGGATTAAAGGCGTGCAACACCACGCCCAGCTAACTTTTTTCTTATTAATCTTTTCTCCACTTCTTTTTGAGAATTCTCTCCTTCCTCTCCAACAGATGCTATTCTGCTTTGGTTTTTCAGAAAGCATCTCATGATATAGCCCTAGCTAGCCTAGAACTTAGGGTGATCCTTTTGCCTCCTGAATACTTGGATTATAGGATGTGATATGACACCAGGCTACCCTACTTTTATGTCTTCTGTTTTCCATTTTTTTCCCTCTCCTTCCCCCTCCCCTCCCACTTTCATCACACACATACCCCTATTGTCTGACATAACAGAAAACCCCCAGTATCAGTCTTTGGGCCTGTCACATTTCATTCAATATAATGATCACCAGTTGCATCCATTTTCCTGCAAACTTCTTGGCTTCATTTTTCTTTACAGCGGAGTCCCATTATGTGTATGTACTACATTTCTAGCTACTCATCTGTTGATAGACATCTAAGCAGGTTCCATTTCTTAGCTATTATGAAAAGTGCAGTAATAAATGTGGATGTACAAATCTCTCTCTGGGATGTTCACTTTGGGGGAGCCAGGAGTGGTGGCTTTTTAATCCCAGCACTTGGGAGGCAAAGACAGTTGGATCTCTGTGAGTTCAGAGCCAGCTTGATCTACATACTGAGTTCCAGGGGAGCAGGTGCTACAGGGAGACTAAGTCTAAAACAAAACAAAACAAAACAAAAACTTTGGTAAATGGCAAGATAGTTCTTAAGGTAAAGGTACTTGGTGCTAAGCCCCACAACTTGAGAACTGACATTCTATAGACTGTCCTCTGATTTCTATAGGTACACACACTCATAAATGTGTTTTTTTTTTTTTTTAATTTTTTTTAATTAATTTTATTTATTTATCTGTGATGTGTATGATGTACTGTCTGCATGCAAGTCTGAATATGCACCCGGTGTCGGTGCAAACGCCCTGCGGAGTCAGGAAGGGAGGGTCTCGGATTCCCCTGGAACTGGAGTTCTCCTGGAATTGGAGTTTCAGGCGGTTCTCGGCCCCCATGTGGGTGCTGGGGATCGAACCCGGGTCCTCTGTAAGAGCGGTCGGTGCTGGTGCTCTTAACCGCTAGGCCATCTCTCCAGCCCCATAAATGTGTTTTTAAAAAAAAAAAAATCCTTTTTGATTTGATTTTACAATTTCCCTCCCCAAATGGGCCAAAATAAAATGGATGGGTCTCCAATCTACATTTGTATGAGCTATGTGCCTTTCTTTTTTTTTCTTTTTTTAGTTTGCCTTTTGAGACAGGGTCTCCCTGTAGTTCCAGCTGGCCTGGAACTTGCTATGTAGACCAAGCTGGCCTTTGGGATTAAATGCACATGGGACAAAACTGGCTCTTTTTCTTAAAGATTTATTTTTACTTTATGTTCTTTCACTGAGTGTTTATCTGCATTTATATATGCATACACCATGAACGTACCTGGCATCCTGAGTTATGTACCTCCTGAGCAATTTTACTTTGACATGTATCAAGAACGCTGAAATAAAATCTAGAAACCGTGACTTTTTCATTTCTCATTTTGAGACAGGGTCTCCCTGTAGCCCCAGTGGGCCAGGAATTCCCTCAATCTCACAGAGATCTGGCTGCTTCTGCCTCCCATTGCCTGAGATCAAAGGCATGCCATCACCATGTCTAGCTGGCTTTTCTTTTTTTGAAACAGGGTGTTATTAACTGGACAGACAGATACCACTTCAGTAGCTTAAACCGAATTAAAGAACTTAATTTTATCATGGCACTATTTCTTCATTTCTTATTTTTCCCTGAGATGGAGTATTGCTACATTGTTCAAACTCACCTTGGACTTTAGATTCTACTGCCTCAGCCTCAAGTAGTTGTGTGCCATTAACACCTACTTTCTGTTTTGTCTCAGCCTAGGCTGGCAACAAGCCCTTCACTGTGTACCCAAAGATGACCTTGAACTCCTGATTTTGCTGGAACTGAAATTATAGATGCATACCCACCATGCTTAGTTTCAGTTTTCTTTTTAATTAAAAAAATTATTTTTATTTTATGTATATGAGCTACTGCCTTCATGTAAGTGCACCCATGTTGTGCAATGTCTGAAGAGGTCAAAAGAAGGTGTCAGATTCCCCTGAAACTGAAGTTATGGACGGTTGTTAGCCGCCATGTGGGTGTTAGGAATTGAACCCGGTTCCTCTGCAAGAGTAGACAGTGCACTTAACTGCTAAGCCATCTCTCCAGCCCCATCAGTTCTTATTTTGTAATAAGATATTTTATTTTTTTGTCTTTTCAAGACAGGGTCTCCCTGTAACCCCAACTGTCCTGGAACTCCCTCTGTAGACCAGGCTGGCCTTGAACTCACAAAGATCCACCTGCCTCTGCCTCCCAAGTGCTAGGATTAAAGGCATGCACCACCACGCCTGGCTGGTATAAGACAATATGTAAAAGGTTTGTTTTACTTCAAATGAGGATTAAGCAAAACAAGAACAGGAAGGTTGAGCCTACAGAATATGTCAAGCTATAAAGTGAGGATGTGCTTTACAGGGCAAAAATATAAATAAAAAAATCATGCTTCACTTAATGTTCTATGGAAATTCCAATTAGGACTTCAGGTAGGAGGTTATCTAGCTGCTTTCTCTGAAGCAAATCTGCTAACATGCTAGAGGAAATAATAAAGCCTCTAGTTATTTATTTGATAGTGATGTCTATACCCTGTTATTTCCTTAAAGACAGTTTGGTAATTTTCTTTTACATCTATTTATTTGTCTGGGTAGGGGCAGATGTGGAGGTCAGAGGATAACTTGCCAAGTTTGTTTTCTCCCTCCACTATGTGGGACCCAGGTATTGAACTCAAGTCATCAAGCTAGATAGCAAATACCTTGACCCACGGATTCATCTCACCCGCCAGCGTGGTAAATAAATGACTAATTCTTAAAGTATTAGAGACTGGACTCAGACCTCATAAGATCCTCAGAACAGTAGCAAATTATCACTAAAGGTTTTGATGGCATGAGGTGTAGTATTAAGACATGCCTAGAAGTACACAGACTCATAAAAGACACTGCTTACCCTGCAGACTGACATCTGGTTTGTCGTAAGTGTGCCTGTTTTATCTGAGCAGATAACAGAAGTACAACCAAGAGTTTCCACAGAAGGTAGGCTTCGAACAATGGCATTTTTTTTTGCCATTCTTCGAGTTCCAAGAGCCAAGCAGGTAGTGATGACAGCAGGCAGACCCTCAGGGATGGCAGCAACAGCCAGTGCCACTGCAATCTTAAAGTAATAGATAGCACCTCTGATCCAGGAACCTCCATGGACTGGGTCATTAAAGTGCCCAATGTTTATGATCCAGACTGCAATGCAAATGAGGGAGATAACTTTGGAAAGCTGTTCCCCAAACTCATCTAGCTTCTGTTGCAGCGGTGTTCTCTCCTGTTCCGTTGCAACCATTTCATCCCGGATCTTGCCAATTTCAGTGTTAACTCCAGTCGCCACCACCACTCCCATGGCTTTCCCAGCAGCAATGTTTGTACCCTAGAAAGAAGAAGAAGAGAACTGATCACAAGATCAATACCACATCCCAACTTAAAAATTGACCAATGCTGAATTTTGAGTAGCGTACCCAGATTCTTTCCTGGTTTTCCCAAGGCTAGGTCAGGTGACTAGCTATGCAACTGAGACTGTGAGCAAACCCTCAAGCAGGCAATGTGTATCCCACTCGCTCATTCTCAAACTGACCTGGGTTCCACAAAGTGACTCTTAATCCCACCAATCCACTAGGGTACCTAGCCACAACATAGGAGCTTGGCCTGCAGACCAGCTTTGGGTTTAGCAGTGTTCTTTCAACTTTTCTGAATTCCCAGTATTTCAGATTCCTTACAGCTCTGAGTCCTATGCCTTCTATGCTCTCTGGCTCTAACAGTGAATTCCGTCCCTCATTTGACACAGGGCAACCATGCTGTGGGCTTTTGTGGGGATGTCTAATCTAGCACCAGTATTCAAGTCAATGAAATCAACTGCGAGTGTTCTCACCAAATTCCACTTTATTTCCTGATGCTGGAATGATACAGCTTTATTATTCTCATTTTAACAAGCCTACCATTTGAATATTATTCTAGATTCCAAACAACCAAAATTTATGCATTTCTGTATTATTTGGAAAATATCAAATCAACAGAAAAAAATAATCAAATATGCTTTTCACATAGGTTCACCATAAATGATCTGCCATGTTTACTTTTCCCAAATATACACCTTTTTTATCTTCAGCCACAAATGAATAGCAGCAAGGTTCACATTGTTCTGAGAAGCACCCTTTATAGACTTGAAGGTCTACTTTTCAACTCTGCTTACAGATTAAGAGTTTAAACATGTCTGACCTAATCATTTTTATTTTGTCCACAAAGCTAGCAATCAAACTATAAGTACCCAAGCCTCATACTCCACTATTTTGTATTCTTGCTTGTTTTGTCTGCTTTGGTGTAGGGATACAACCAAGATCTTCAGCATGCAAAGCATTACTCTGCTACATCCCTAACCCTATTGTTTTCAAAAGCTGAGACTTATAATAAAGACTATAATATAATCTTTTATAGTAACCTATACTTGCTGAAGTCAAAGATATGTGGATCTTCAGAACTCTGAGAATGTCTTCAAATTAAAGTATATCCTGGGTGTTCACTTTTAATTCCAGAACTTGGGAAGCAGAGGAAGGCAGGTATCTGTGAGATCAAGGCCAGCCTGGTTTAAACAGCAAGTTCCAGGCCAGCTATGGCTACAGAGACCTTGTCTCAAAAACCGGCAACAACGAAAAGTACATTCTCAGGGTTTAAACTTGCTGAGGCCTATCATGTGTGAGGCTCTGGGTTCAACCCCCTATCCTCCTTCACACATGGGACAAAGTACTTACAGAAAAGAGCATATTCTTTTTATCTTGATTGACAGCTCGTGGGTCAGGGACAGGGTCAGTGTGCTTGATGACTGAAACTGATTCACCTAAGCAGGTTATAAAACCAGATGGTTAGCTATTTGAGGCGAGGCATACCCAACCTTGATAACCTCCACCAAACCAAACCACTGAGTTTTTCTTCCTTTTTTTTTTTTTTTTTTTTTTTTTT